>JAIZAY010000581.1:0-38081 GCA_029531755.1 Holothuria leucospilota | reverse complement strand
GGATGATAGCTACAAATTACACAGTTGGAGAATTGGAGCTTGCTGGGATGGGACAAAGGAAATTTGTCCCCCTTTTAAGCCCATTAAAAAATTGTAACTTTCTGCCTGTCAACTTTGCATTCAAAAAATTTTGATTCTTCCTTTTCTTACATTTTTTTGAATTCCTCTCAAGCTTGCCCCAAAAGCCTATTTGCTCCTAGAAAGCGGTGGGGGGGTTTGGGCACCAGGGAAATTGCCGTCCAAGAGCAGGGAGGGGCAAGATATCCAAATGGGGGCTTGAGAAAAAGACCATGATTCGAGGTTCGGGCCCCAAAACAAAAGATAAGGGGGAAGGGACTCGAAAAAAAAAAAACAAGCCAATTTTGGGGGACTTACAAAAAAGGCAAAAAAAAAATTTTGGAGATTTTTTTTTTTTTTGGAGAAATCAGGGGAAAAAATGTTTTGGAAATTTTCAGAGAGAAAAATCTGAAAGAAAAAAATTTTTGGTTTTCTGAAAGACAAATTTTATTGTTTTTACTGTTTCCATGACCGTCATGGACAGTAACCTTTAGGCACGCTTCTCATTTTCGGAGAAGCGTTCTTAGTTAGGGGAAGCGTTATTTTTCGTTTCAATAATTTCCGTGATTTCTAATTGGGAGCGTCTTTGGTTTTCTACCATTGAGGGCCCCATTTAATGTTTTAAGGGAGTTGAAATCATGGTAGTATTTGGGAACGAACAAAACTTCTTGGGTCCCACTTGGTGGTTTGGTAATGGGGCGTGAGCCTTTGATTGGGTTTTATTTTAGGCCAGTTAGGGCAGTTTTGTATTTTTATTTGTTTTTGTTTAAAGGACAATAGGCTTTGAGTAAAGGTTCATCTTACTTTAACCTAAAACAGTAGTTAGGGCATTCACCTAAAGTTTATAATCTGTTTTTAAGCCCCACATGGTTCGTATTGGTCGAGTTTCGTTATGTATTTTCGCCCCCACCCCACAGAGGGCCTTCTACTTACCGCCCAAGCTTTCTTCCATATTTCATAAAAAACAAGGGGGCTTTTCCAAATTGACAACACACCACTGTTACGGCTGTAAGTATGCTGTTTCCCCGGCGTTTTTTGCTTTGGATTGGTCGATTTGGGCTTAGAGTATGCAGGGGGCCCAAAAAACGTCAATCACGGGAAAGGTGAGATTTTTCTTCCAAGCATTTTGAAGGGCAAAGAAAAATGAAACCGCTTGCAAGGGGGGCCTTTTTTTTTACTATAAGTTCCCATTTGTTGGATGATATCTGCGGGGGAGACAAGTTTACAAAGCTATTAGGGCTTATTGGTTTTAGGGACATTGAAAAAATTTATTTCTGGAATACTTCCACCAAAGGACCTTGAGAGTTAGGGCCTCCTTTTTTACCATTTCCTGCATGGGCAAAGCCCAAAAAAAAATTTGGTGGCTTCTCGAAAAGTCCAAACCAGTGAAAAAGCAAAAAACAGTGATTTATGTCCACTCAAAAAAAATTTTCGGTGCATTTGGAAGAGGGGATTTAAAATTATCTTCAAAGTACATTTAGGGCCTATTGTTCTGGAACCGGGATGTGGTCGATTGTTGTTCTTCCCACAGTTATTTCCAACGTTTTGGCAAAACAACTGAAAAAATTTGAAAAGAGCGATATTCTAAAAAGCTAGCCAAACCAAAGTGGCGTAGCCACGGGGGGAGGGGTTGGGGGGTTTCCCCCCAATGCCACCCCAAACCTTTGGAAAAAAAAAATATTAATTGCCCAAAAAAAATAAAAAAAAAAACACATGATCCACTATAAAAAACTTTTTATTACATTTGAGGCAACAAAAAAACATTTGCACCCATTTTATTATTTTGCAATCTGGAGAACCCAAAAAAATAAAAGGCCGTTTTTCCCTTCCCTTCCCCTTAGACCTTTCCCTTCTGTCGTACTTCCAAAAAAAAAAAAAAAAAAAAAAAAAAAAAACCCTCCCCATGGGTGACACAATCCTGGGCTACCGCTACTGAAAAAGGCTAGGCCATAAAAAAACCCATTGAGGGGGGGGACGTTTTTTCCAAAAATACCAAAGCAACAGAAACAAACCCAAAAAAATCATGCGGGGACCAAGTAAGTGGTTTCGATTTTTTCGTAAACAAAAACCCACAATTTTTCTAGTTGAAGGAAACTGTCCTTCATACCAGTAAAAAATCCCACACAATAAAGTTCAGGGTGATGGAGGGTTTAATTTTGCTGTTTTGGATTTACACCAAAAAATTTTTTCACAAGGTTTGGAGACTGGGAAGTTTTCGGACCCCGACCAGGGTTTCATGTCTCCCCCCTCCCCCCCCCCCCCCCCCTCCCCCCCCCCCCCCCCCCCCAACCCCCCACCCCCACTGGGGCAAACCGGCTTTCTTATTCTAGGGAAGATAACAAAATCTTTCTTGTGTTTCTTGGTTTTTAGGAAGTCTGTGGGAATTTTGTTCCCAAAAAACAGTATGATATAGGAACAAAAAAAAACAAAAAAAAAAAAAAAAAAAAAAAAACAGGATGTTCATTTTTCAATTTCTTTGTTACATGTTACACCCCAAACGTTTTCATTAAATTGTTAAAGCAGGGGGAAAATGCCAGTGCTTTTGAATTTAAAAAACATTAAAAAAAAACCAAAACGTTTTACTCGATTTTTTAACTTCCAGGCAGTATAATTGTAAAAACACGTTCGTTGTGAGCTAACGTATGGTTTTTTTTTTTAATTTTTATTTTTTTGCCAAGTATTTGATATAACTGTTAGCTCCAAAATTTAAACTTACTACTTTTATTTTAAAAAAGTAAATTAAAAAAAAAACCCACATGGTGTTCTTTGTAAAAACATGGTTCAGATATGGATTTCTAACGGGTAAAAAAAGGGTTTTCTTTTAAAATTTGTAAAAAGGGCCCTTGTGGCCCCATATTTATAGTATAATCTGCATGTTCGTTCAGTTGTGTGGGGGGGCCTTTTTTTTTTTGCTATTTTAATTACCTTAAAACCTATTTCTTAGCTTAACATGATCTGGAAATATGCCATGAAAAAATTAAAAAAGGGGGAAAGCTATGTTTTATGGCTCTTAAAACCCCAAAAAAAAAAACCTTTCGTGCTTTTCCGGTATTAAAATGGGGATTAATCGCTTTAAATTTTTCAAAAAATGGTTCAAAATTCGGTTGGGGGAAATGGAAATCTGGAAAAACAGTTGATAATTACAAAATGGGGACATTGAAATTCATGATTTCAATGCTTTCTTGTGTCATTTTTTCTAAAGCATTCATATCACGCAGATGGTGGTAAAGCGGAAGATAAAACATAATAGGTGGCTCTCCAACCGAAACGTCTCTTCTTACAGCACTACCGCTAAAGTTTAAAGTTGGATGATGAACACCCAAATAACTAGATGTTTGTCCATGAAACCAAAGTTAACATGTGGTGACAGATTTAAAATTATAAAATGCTTTTTGTTGCAATTCTACTGGGTATGGTAAATATGTGGAGTGTAAAAAATGGAGTAAATCGAGCGGTAGGAAATGTGGAGTAAAAGTATGGTAAAATGATGTAAATTTGAGCCATGGTAAAAGAGCCATGGATCTTTACCAATGTCCACATAGTGGCACCATATAAATATCACACTAGGAGCCCATGGTATACCATTGGTATCCATTTACTTTTCTCATACCTTTTACCGACATTCAGCTACTACCATGGTAAAGAAATTGTGGTTAACAGAGCATAGGTAAGCGGTCACCATGGTAAAGTATGGTAAAATGATGTAAATTTACCATGGTAAACCATGGTTTACCATGTCCATAGGGCCAAAATACCATGGTATACCATGGTACATTACCATACTTTTACCACATTTTTACCATGGTAAAAGTGTGGTAAAAGTATGGTAATGTACCATGGTAAAAGTGTGGTACATTTTCAGCTGGGCACTAATGCCACCACCAAGGACAACATTTTCTATGCTTTTTGTTGCCATTCTGTATTTTGAGCATAGATAGATGGACATCCCATACATAGGTGCACAGTGCTTCCACATTTCCAAAAAGCAATTCCCTAAAATGAACCGCAAAATAAATTTTCCTCTTAATTTCGACTCGAACTCAGTTTCTGGTACAGTGAGCCAGAGACACCGCTCTGCTTCACCGCTTCACGTAGAAAATTTCCAAAGTTGAAAATTTACCTCAATATTACTTACACTATCCTATTTTACTTCTAAATATTACAAATTCCCCGCACATCATAAGAACTCCGAGGGGTATTTATTCCCAGCTCTTAGTATTATATAGTTATACGATGTCCCCCCCCCCCCCCACACCGTACGTGCTTGCACCGTACGTGCTTGCAACTGTCTACCTGAGGATATCAAAAGGCCCCTTGATAATTGCCTTCAAAAATTTGATCTTGGGTGAACTGAGTGTGCCCACATAGCCAATTTGCCTCTCAAGTGCATGAGTTTTCATTTTGAAGTTCAGTTGGCTCTATACTGGGTGAAGATGAAGATCTGTACATTGCATTTTACTAATTGTTCGGAATTTTAAAGGTCTTTGGACATGACGGTAAAAGTGATACCTGCCCATTTTGTGTAAAAAGCATTAAAAATATTAAAACTGACCATTTTACGAGACAGTTACTGTTTTTCACTTACTAAGCTCATGCTTCATCATGAATAATTTTCTGGGCTCGGCCAAGTTGGTGATTTGGTTTGGTTGCTTGTATTAGTAAAGGGTTTTGGACTTCGGGGCATCTTATGGGGCCTTGGCTATGTTATATTAAACATGAGCTACTTATGCAAATTTGCGACGTGAATAGAGGGACCCATCAAACAGGTGTTATCAGAGCCGGTACGGTACGCGTATAACATAACATAACAGGTTAAAGGGCAAAGGAGGGCTAAGGCCCCATAAGATGCCCTGAAGTCCATACAACCTGAACTGAAAACAAAGAACCAACCAGCACCAAACGAGCCCAGCATAATTAGATTCTACCACACTTATGGAAGAACTTGTCACAGATGTGGAGTTAACTACCCACTCAGGCAGACTATTCCACTCGTTAACAACTCTATGAAAAATGCTGAACTTCCTAATGTCGAGCCTTGCAAAACACTTAACTAGCTTCTTACAATGGCCTCGAACCCGAGAATCACATTGAACCTTCAAATAATTGCAAGATGACAAAAGATTCCTTTCAGAGAGAAATTTGTACACCCGAAGCATGTCGCCCCTAATCCTTCTCAACTCCAGGGTGGTAAGCCCAAGATGCTTAAGTCTAACATGATAAGGTAGGTGTCTCACTTCGGGTATAAGGCGAGTGGCTCTCCTCTGAACCTGCTCTAAAAGAAACTTGTCCATTTCAAGGGACTCCACGCCTGGACTGCATAGTCGAGGTGGGGTCTTACCAACTGCTCATACAGATTTAGTACAATTTCTTTACTAAAACTACTGAAACTCCTCTTGATCAATCCAAGCACCCTATTAGCCCTAGCAGCAGCTGCACACTGCACTGTTTAGATGGCTTTAAATCGCCGTATATAGGCCTACGGCTCCGTGAGTGTTATGTCACCCGTTGTTTGTTAAACCGAGGACAGTTGTAATTTTGGGATGCCCCGAGGGGTCTATTTTGGAGGTATCTGTTTAGTTCTTTGAATATATTCACATTAAATCCCAAACTGAGCAGATAAATTCATAAAGGACTAACAAAAGAGGGATCATGGCCACTACGCGACCGGACGCGTAGTGGCCATGATCCACGAATTCTTTCCTCTTCCCGATCTCGGGGGTCCATTGTGATAAATCAAGACAGGGAACAAGTGTTTATTTCCTCTAAATTCCCACGGCCCTCAGAAGGAAAAGTCCAAATTGGCGAGTGCTGGCTAGTTCTTAGCACACAGGTTTATTCCTTTTACAGGCAAAGCTGAGTATAACGATGTACATTATATGCATATGGTATGTTTTATACACTTTACACGGCAGTTGACAGATTCTGTGGTGCGCATGAGTAGTCCTAAATTTGAATGGAATGCTCAAACGTAACCCAGTGGTAGTCTGCTTGGTATTGGGCACATTTTATGTATAGCGTAATTTACACGATGCTTTGAAGCTAACTGCAAAAAGTTACGCTCGCTATGTAGTAAAATTTTGTGGTCGGAAAACAGGTCTTCGGCTGCATATTTCTCGCGTTCAGCAAATGTTTCCTCTAGTTAGGTTGGTAACCAGTTCTGAAACAGGAAGTTTTTGTTCATCTAATGCTGAGGTAATTTCGACATTCTCGTTAATGATATTCTGCAAAATACTTCTGAAGGACTATCAAGGTGTTTGGGGCGATTCAAATAACATAAGAAAAAGTCGTCGTACTTCAAAGCCGCTTCTCCCTTCATGAATTACGAAGTGCTGGATTTCTCAAGAGATTCGGGTCACTTTAGCAAGTTGAATCAAACAACTCAGTGACGTACGGTTGAGTTGTCAAATTCCTCACATACCAAGAATTCTTGGTAACACTCCGAACAAAGTGCAATGGGAAGAATTCCAAGCAACAGGTTTCATTAGTCACATCTCCACTTTCCTACACATACGTTTGGACTTTTCAATATTAATATATCATAGTTTTATTTCCTTTAGAAGTGTAAGGATCGAGTACCGGTGTATACACCCAATGATCTCTTCTCCCACTACTTTTATTTCACTGATCGTTGTGCCCTATTGTTACTTACTTCGTGTTTGCCGACGATATCCGGCGTAATTTGCGTATTATTATTGGGTCCTAAATCCTCCAACAAACGGTTTTAAAGTTAAATAAAAAATTGGAAGGTACAAAATATGGAAAAGCTTTTTGGAAAAACAACAATTTGAGACCAGCTTGTGGCAGCAAGTAAGGTTAGCAATGTCAAAAAAGTGAGTCCGCAAAACAAAAACAACATTTTAAAGCGATCTGAAAATAACTCGATCGACCAGCGGCACCGATTTATTCTCAATATTGGGGGGGGGGGGCATGACCCCATTTTAATATAGGCCTAATTTAATTACTGTGTGAAAAATCAAAAGCCAATGGGCGATTTTCCACATATTGGGGGACATGTCCCCCTTCCCGGGATCGCCGCCCGTGAACTCGACCTTAGAAGGCGATCGAGTAAAGTTGGTGTAATACACCCATGCACTGGTCAAAGCCAGTTAGGCCTATAATTAATTACAGGCTTGGAAAAGTTCTAGACCAGGACGGTTTTTGTTACCTCGGCCTGACCTCGGTGAACTAAAGAATGTCGGCATGATCTTTTTAAACTTTTAAATAATGTTCGTAGGAAATGCTGCTTATGTTTATGGGAACACTCTCAGGTAGTTTTGAGGGTTTTTTAGAAGAAACAACTTATACCCTTGCCTTAATGCATTTTTAGTACATCTACCTCCAACCCCTGGAAAATTTCATTCACCCCCTTTCAGTAACTTGTCTAGCTACGGTCCAAGTTCGGGTTGGAGTGACCGAAACAGTAATTATAAGAATCAACTAGGTATGAAAGCACGGTTACAATGAATGTAGGCTACAATCAATGACAAATGCTGGGCAGTTTCCAATTTCTTTATCAATTAACAGCTTCATAAGCCTTAGCCCAACAGCTTCTTTGTTCAAAATATTTAAAAGTATGCACACTTAACAATTTGCAATGCTTTTTATACCACCCAGAAGCAAGCTTTACTCGAGTAAGAGGGAATTTCTAAAGAAACATAACCAGTTTTTCAGGGCTGTATGCTGTAAGGGGTCAGCTGTTGATCGGGTTCGTTGGTCAAAAGTTGTTTTTATTGAAAAGAGGGCAGCAAAGCAGAAATCAAGTATAATGTGCAGCTAGTAACAACAGGGTACATTCTAAACCGCCGGACAAATATGTTAGGGACTAAAGTTGTGAGTAAATATTCTGGCGTGGAGCAAATTTCTTGAATTAATGTTTTAGCTAGCATTGTTGTTGTAACGAATTGCATCTAAGGACCCCCAAATATTTAAAAATTTTCCAAAGGGGAGGGGGACACAGCACGACGGTCCGAAACAAAATTCAGCCCCCAGTCGAGAATAGCTTCCTACGTTTATGAACTGATGAGCTCTCATATCAAAGCTCCGAGTCGACTGTCCGCTGTGCCCCTTCTTGGAGGTTCCCCCGACTCCTCTAACATAAGCAAAATGGTAAATTATTATTCTTGTGCGCATCCAATGTCCTTTAGAAATAGTTAAATACTTCATTCTAACGCTCACTATTCTGTAAATATCTCAGAGGTTCCGGGGCTTCCCCGGCCCTGTACCTCCACAGCGGCGTTGCCATTTAATCCCTTCACGGGGCCCTTTGGCGTCAAAGGGTCCCTTAAGGGTTTAAGCAAAAGTATGTTTTGCCACTCCTATGGAAACGGTGAAATTGGATGGTTCCTCAAAGAGCAGATGTAAATTACGAAAAAGAAAAAAAAACAGTCATGCAAAGCGGAAACAAAATTTCTGTGTGGGGGCCTGGGCGTGCATGTGTGTGTGTGTGTGTGTGGGGGGGGTGTATGTGTATGTGTGTGTATGTGTGGATGTTTGGATGTATTAAGAGTATAGTACAGACTTATTTGTGTCCTATGACACTCCATTTGTGTCCGATGATGGCCCAGGTTAACACGAAAACGTATAAGGTCCGTCTAGGTTTAATTTCGTTTCCTGTTAAGGATACGTGTGGAAAATCTTGTAAAAGCAAAGTTTGTACAAGGTAGACCCACCGAAAACACACACACACACACACACACAGAGGAAGGGAAGAGATAGAGAGAAAGAGACCGAAAGTGACCTCGTAAACAATGAACGCTAAATGAACTAAGTGAGCCTAGTATATGCCTTAAGCATGCCAAAAAACACCTTCAACTTTAATCGCTTTACAAAAATTTTAACGGAAGATGCTCCGATCTTTAATGAAAAGGTTAAATTTCACGAGAAAAGCACCAGACGTTCTAACATCGAACTTCATTTCCATACAGGAGTAATTAATATTGAAAGAAGATAGCCAAATGATCATGGAATTTATTGTTTTGATTGAAGAACACGTCAAAAGCTGGAGGAAGAACTGAAGAAGACCATGTCGCTGGAGAAGAAAATTAAAGACTAACGTACCTAGATGTAAAGCTAACATGTAGTTTTTGTAAAGGTCAGAAATTCCGTCCTCAGTCGAAAATATTATTGGTAAGACAGACGGATAGACACCACACATTGCTTGTTATCATCACTAGAGACCATATCGGCCCGGACTCGACGACATATTGACTACCGGTATTAGATCTGCTTTGACATTTCTTAACTCGGTACAGTGAGTTTGTGTATTGCGCAAAACATGAATCATACAATGACATCATTAGAGGCCTTGATTGGCCACATGTTGTAAGGTGACGTATATATTCGCATTGACTATTGTCACGATTGTTGCGAAAAATTTAAGCTCCTCTATACCCAGTTAAAAAGTAGGTCCCCTCTCGGTTAGACTTGGCCAAGTCTCTCGTGGTGTCATCTTTTCTCTCTGCATAGTCGTGTGCACCGGGCCGATCTTCTGATTAACACGCCCTCTATCGGCTGCTTATTGGTATCGCTTACCACAGTAAGCGATACCAGTGCACAGTGCCCACGACTATGCAGTTAGTTAGTTAGTTAGTTAGTTAGTTAGTTAGTTAGTTAGTTAGTTAGTTAGTTAGTTAGTTAGTTAGTTAGTTAGTTAGTTAGTTAGTTAGTTAGTTAGTTAGTTAGTTAGTTAGTTAGTTAGTTAGTTAGTTAGTTAGTTAGTTAGTTAGTTAGTTAGTTAGTTAGTTAGTTAGTTAGTTAGTTAGTTAGATAATATTTAACGACACACCAACACGAATGTGTTATATAGTGTCACCTAGATAAATTCGTTTCAAGTCCTCCCCTTTTGTCGCCTCTTACGACAGGCGGGGAATACCCACGACTATGCAGAGAGAAAAGATGACACCATGAGAGACTTGGCCAAGTCTACCTCTCGGTCAACCCAGACACCACCACTGCTCCTGCAGATCACGTGAGTGCTAAAGAAAAGATTCTGATTCTCAGCCTAGACGTTTTGAACATTCTTTAAACTCCTAAAGGAGCTTTTCCCATCAGGGGTGGCGCCAGGATTTCCCCGACAGGGGGGCCAAGCTCCCCGACGGGGGGGCCAGCAACCCAAAGTCTCAACGAAGGAAATAAAGTGCCGAAACGATGTTTGAAGGAAAATTTTGGCGCGCGAAGCGCGCCGAAAAATTTGGGCTCTTTTTGGAGAAAATTTGAAAAAATTGCTGGCATTTTCCATGGAAAATTTGAAAAAAATGGGGCTTTGAAGAAGAAAATTGGAAAATTTGGGGTTTTCATTGAAGAATTTGCCCTAATTTAGACCAAAATTAAGTAAATCGTCGGGGCGACTGGTCGTTGTCGGGGACTACATATTTTATCGTATACATAACAGCTCCCCGACGAAACCGAAAAATTTCCCCGACGGGGGGGGCAGCCTTCCCCGACGGGGGGGGGGCATGGCCCCCTGGCCCCCACGCTGGCGCCACCCTTGTTTCCCATACATTCCAACCTATAAATTTGGAAATTTGGAAATTTTCCTAAAACCTGAGATCTGCATGCACCTTAAACCTGGTTATTTTCAAGAAATTTGAATCGCCGTTCATCTAAAGCGAAGACCTGAGAACACAACTTACTTTATGATAAAGTAAACCTTGCAACGCCCAGATGTACGCATTTATTGAACTGTTGTAAATTTTCTACAAGAAATGAGATTGGTTGTATTGCAGTGACAAAGATGCTGGCTAATGCCAATGAAACTATTTGACAATGGGATGATACTGTAAAGTTGTAAACAATGAGAATTGTGCAGTTTTTCCGAACGCTCCCATCACAGGTGGCGGCGGTACGTGGCTCCTCTGACGCTTCACTCAGAATGCAGGACACAACGGACAGATGTAACTAAAAAAGTAAAATAAATGATAAACGGGCGAAAACCCCTGAAGTGGGTTCCGTTGGCTTCCTTGCTTTTACGTTTACACAGGCACATAGCCACACAAGGTATAAAGGGGGCGAGAAAGCTTCCAGGGGACGAAATATTTTTCAGGGGGCAAGACACACTAAAATGTATCAAGGCAATGGTAATTTTTGATCTTCTCGGAGTGAAAAGTTTATCTGGAAGCTTCGCCCCCTCCCCCCCCCCCCCTGCTACGGGCTTGAGTTCACGTTACAAAAGACGGTACACAAGTTCGGCAGCATGGTGCAATCACAGACTCTAGTTATTCCAAAGACTATATATGTATATGCAATGCAGGGGCGTATTCAGCCGGGAACGCGAATTGTGAGAGTGCTACTTTGTTTAAAACGGTGAAAGCGCATTAATGACCGCATGAAAGACACTCAGTTGATGCAGAGAACTTGCAAACACGAAAGGGGTAGTTGAACAGTAGTAAAGATAAAACAGAGATAGTAATAAAGACAAAACGCATATCACGTCAAATTCGATTACCAGTAAAAAAAAATCTGTACAGGCTGAAAATAATACACTAATGAGCCACGAGGCAAAGTGAAAGTGAGATTGTGCCATGGCCAGCAGATATACACTAACATTGCTTGCCTGAGTAGTTATAGCATTCGTGAGTCGGGCGCAAGCTACGTGTGGAACCTTGGTATTGTGCAGTGTACTCCAGGCAAATTGCATGTAAAGTTATGTGAAAACAATGTACCTGTGATATACAATATTGAAAAAGATTGCAGTCAGGGACAGGTACACTTCAGAAGAGGCAGAAAGGAACCAATTGTCTCTAGGTCTCACCAAAGAAGAAATACCAGTTTTAAATTTACTATGATTATGTAATAGTGTGACTTGCGTTGACTTGTAGACACTAGCAAGTGACTCGAGTTGACTCGACCAATGATGTCTGACTTGACTTAACTTGACTTGAAAATGTGCTTGACTTGACTTGAAAATGTGACGAATGACTTGACTTGACTTGCGAATTGACTACCGTTGACTTGACATGACTTGTGACTCGACCTAAGGGTGACTCGTTACAGCACTACCGGAAGTCGGCTGGAGACTGAGGGTCCTCCCCAATTTTTTATCTTAAATATGGCTTTTGCGGCCATTCTAAACCATTTCTTAAGAAAATCCTGCTTCCCCCAGGTGTGATTTGAAAAGCTAATGAAATAGTTTTCTTATGATGATCGCAAGATTAACAAAGTAACCACCAGTCAATTTGCTGAGGATGGCGGTATAGTCGGTGAGGACAGTGAATAAACAGCCAGAGGTGTAGCGACGGGTTTTGGAAATAGCAACTTCTCAAGCTTTCCTACAGGAAGTAAAAACGAGTCAATTCCACCAAAGACCTGACCCACAGCATTTAAGCAATACTAATGAGACATCGATTTATAAAAGGCCAATGCGAAGCACGCCGAATTTTTTTGGCGAGAATGGCGATTCTCCTATACATGGGTAGGGTCTGGGACTCTGTTTGCAAGGACCATAGTACATTTAATGTCGTACAGTAGTACTTTCAGAGACCCTTATTTTAGAGCCTCAAGTCACAAGAGTGTGGCGCGTAGGGAAAAAGGTAATTTTACGGTGCCAGACAAAACTTTTAACTTTTTAGTCAGTTTTCAGTTTCCTCGCCGTTGCGCGCGAAGCGCGCAGAGAAAAATCTTCCTAGCAATTTTATGGTTTTTCAAATTAAAGTTTTCCTTTATTTAACATTGCAGAATTTAATCATAATAGGCTATTGAAAATTCTCTCATAATTTCTCTGGTCTAGCTTCTTTTCGGTCATTTTTTAATTATATTTCTTTCTGAGCTCTGGAAAAAAGTGGGGCAAGTGCCCCTTGCCCCCCGTAATCCCGCCTATGAATTACGAACCATACCCGCCAAACAGACATAACACAAGTACCTGTCTACGGTAATCTTACACCAAAATCAAAGCAACTCTCTACCTGCCGCATCCTCAGAACATTCGTCTGTTCGTCAGCCTCGTGGTGACGATGACCCCCTAGGAGTTATCAGTATTAGCTAGTATGTTCGTACAGTTGAGTGTAACAGTGCACAGTACACTGCAACAGTGTTATGTAAGTCTGATTATAACACCTCTGGCACTGAGCATTGACAGAACCAAATGGATTCATTTCCCTTGCGGTAGTTAGTACAGGAGATGGTCCCATTGTACTCGATCGTTGCTAGGGGAATGAATAATACCATACAGAGGCCTACATAGAGCAAAAAGAAAAGAAAACCGAAACAAAATATAACATAGAATTGCTTTGTAATTTCCACACATGCCATAGAGCAGTGGCGTAGCTAGATTTTTTTTTTGGGGGGGGGGCAAAAGCAAAAAATTTGCGACAGATTATTATCTTGAAGTAATGACGTACTATTAGAGACCCTATAGTGGGTCCCACTATAGGGTCTCTATGTACTATCTAAGCGTAGCGCCATCATCATCTGGCGTGTAGTGCGCGGAAAGAATTAGATTAAATATCTCCGAGATTGCCTTAAATGACACTTCCAGGCCTTGTCAGTAACCATTTCGATGTGTAATTCTGCTTACAAAAAATAAGAAGTGTTATAAGTGTTTCAAATGAATTGTTTTTTATTTATTTCCGACAGAGACTAGAAATTTCCGACAGACAGAAGGCCTTCGGAGGCTTTGTGGGGGGCAACCGCCCCCGCCCCCTCTATCTACGCCACTGCCATAGAGAGATTAAAATAATGTAAAAGTTTTGAATCGTTTGTAAAACTTTCTAAGAGTTGATTTTCTTTATTTGAGCTTTCCCAAAATTGACCATGCACCTACTCAATAATGTTAAAACCGACGACTAAATCGTGACAAATTCAGAGCAGACATTTGGACTGGCTGCTACAATGGAAACACAATCTGCATTTTATTTCACACACGAAACCATAATGAATCCAAAGCTTATCAAGCCATCATCAAAACTATATAGGCCTAAATCTAAGATTTTATCTCATTTAGATTTGGAAACAGAGGACTTTTTTTTTTTACTTTTTCAGAACCTCGAATAACCTTAAAATAGAATAGTCTGCCTGAGTGGGTAGTTAACTCCACATCTGTGAACTGCTTTAAGGTTAACATTGACAAGTTCTTCCATAACTGTGGTTAAATCTAATTGTGCTGGGCTAGTTTGGTGTTGGTTGTTTGTTTTCAGTTAAGGTTGTATGGAGTTCAGGGCATCTTATGGGGCCTTAGCCCTCCTTTGCCCTTTAACATGTTATGTTAAAATTTGTAACCAATCATTACTTAAAAACTTAACTTCCCCAGCGCACTGACAAAATTTGAACCAAATCGAATGAAACACGACGAAATGACAACACAGTCGCAAAAAGTGACAACTTGAAAATTCTGGCTGTAACCGGTCGATCGCAAAGCTCAGCTGAAGGTTTTCAAACTGGGCCAAAATAGAGGTCGCTTCCTACACAATGAGCCTGCGTGTGTAGTCTTAGCATTCAACGTCGTACATGTATATATACAAATATGGGCAGATTGCTTACATTACAGTGATCGCAAGAAGGCTTATGTTGGGTACGTACCGTGTGCATGGAGTCACTTGGTGCAACGCGTTGTGTTCGTCTGAGAAGGACGTCCACTGTTGCACTCTAACGTTAGAACCCTTTTTCTTCTAAATAAAGACACGGATAAGAGTCAAAAGTACCATGGCTTCCTCAAGCGACGCAAAAGTTACTCCAACGGATTCAAATTTCGATAACTTCATTTCAGAGGTAAAGTAACGTTAAACCTAGGCCTAACGGTTAGGCTGGCAATGGTCCCTTTCGAAGTGATCGATAACCCGTGTAGGCCTAAACAGTTGCAAATAACGGACCATGTAACTTGTTTGTATTGTAAATTATGTAGCCCAGTGGCCTTTCTTTGGGATGTGAATGTTACTAAAACATCCGTATCATGGCCAGTATCCATCCCGGCACACTAGCAGGCCAATTCCAGCAATAGGCTAGGCAGTCACCCCAGTCAGACTCAGAAGTCAGTTAGTAGGACCACAGGCGCTCGGTATAGGCTGGCCAACACTATACATATATAACACGTGTTATATTAGTCCTCAGTAAAGGCCCGTGTATAGCCGGTCGTCGATAGCTCCCTATACACTGTCCTTACTCCGACTCATTGAAAACCCGGGGTCTTCAACCAGCACAGTGCTGGTCGAAATTGATTTTTTTTCTTATTGCAAAGTTAGGACCTAGGCCTAAAGTCTTAATAAACTACCATAACTTTTCCTTTCCATGTCTTACACTTATATTGCAGTTGTTTTTTATCACTTTAAACCCCGGAAAAGTTCCGAAAATTTGAAATAAAATCATCAACTTAGCCGCTTCTTAACAATTTACTGTAGCGCTCGAAATATTTGTTGGCATCTGAATGCCGTGTGCGTAATATTGTGACGTCACGCACAACATTTTGATTACTGTAGTTCCTATGCATACACATGGCAACTGCCTCTGCAGGCATTCTATACTGACGTAACGACGTAGCTTATTAGCATACTGTTGTAAACAAAGTTCCAAAGTCACACAGTAAATTTTACAGAGCGAAAAAGTTGCTGATTTCATTTCATATTTTTGGCACTATCCGGAAATTCTGGGTGATCCAGAACAGCTGCAATACTCTTGTAAGATCTGGAGAAGAAAATTCCTGGTTGTAAATTAGGATTTTTCTTTCAGAATTTGCTGTGAGAAGACAGAAAATTTCAACCATTTCACAGACGGCCGATCCCCCTGCTATTTTCAATGGTCGGTGTAAGGACTGTGTATAGAGAGCTGTAGGCGAATGACCACAGTCCTTTACTGAGGACTAGTGTTATATATATGTATAGTGTTGGCCAGCCTATACTAGTACCGAGCGCCTGTGGTAGGACTAGCCTAGGCCTAGGTCTACCCATCATCATCATCATTCATGGAATCGATGTTGTTGGCCGGAGGCCATTTTGCCCGTAAAAATTAGTTAGCTGTCATGTCCGCCGTATAGTAAAAATAAAACTGGCTTTGTTTCCAAACTTTGTCAAAGCTTGACTTGAAACCGTTTAAAGACGGTGCCGATGACGTGCGCTGGCAGCAAGTTCCAAACATCTAGCCTAGGGCCGGCTATGCTACGCTGAGTAAAGGATCTCTGTCTAACATTTTTAATACAGCGTGGCTTAAGAATCTTTAATCACTGCCCTCGAGTACTGGAGTCTACCACCCTTTTGAAAAAGTGTAGCATTTCCAGCCATATCGCCAGTCAAATATTTATACATAAGATCATATCACCGCGCAGTCTCCTGTACCTAAGACAAGGCAAATCCAATCAGCATAACCTCTCAGGATAAGGAAATTCCCTAAGGCCAGGAACCATTTTGGTTGCTTGCCTTTGAACAGACTCAGTTTCATAGACAATATCCTTCCGAAGGAAGGGTGACCAAGCTGGAATACCATACTCAATTACAGGACGCACCATAGGCCTAGATTTATACAGCAAGAGTAAAGAAGTGCAATCCAAAAAACAGAAGGTCCTTTTCATTAGGCTATACCTAAGACTCCATTAGCTTTAGCAACAATACCAGAAATATGGTCTCGAAAAGCTAGCTCATTATCTACAAAAACACCATGCCCCGGATTGCGTAGTTTGTCAGTAGCTCGGAAGAAGTTCCACCTGCATTTTCAGTTTTTTTACCAATTTTATGATGAATCAGCGCGCAATAATTCAGTTTGGTTCAATAATTGGCGTGCGGTATGCAGGCAAAGAATTAAGCAAAAGATCGGTGCTGTGCAAGCGAAATCCTATGCTCAAGACTCACTCAAAAACTTACCCTCAGTACGCAATTCAGAAAGAACCAAATAATCACCATCTTTCATAGCAGACAACGCCCCCTGGACCTCTAGTGGGGTTTCACCCCTGCACCCCAGCGGGGCCCTTAAGTGGGGCCCCTGCACCCCACGTCCAGGTGCAAAGCTCTCGTCAGCATGCAATTTCGAACTTCACAATTAAATTCTGCGTGCAATTAACAAACTATGCAATCTGGCCCATGCCCCATGACTCTGCTGCTAGGGCTAATAGGGTGCTTGGATTGATCAAGAGGAATTTCAGTAGTTTTAGTAAAGAAATTTTACTAAATCTGTATAAGCAGAACTTGGTAAGACCCCACCTCGACTATGCAGCCCAGGCTTGGAGTCCCTTCTATGAAAAGGACAAGTTTCTTTTAGAGCAAGTTCAGAGGAGAGCCCCTCGCCTTATACCCGAGGTGAGACACCTACCTTATCATGTTAGACTTAAGCATCTTGGGCTTACCACCCTGGAGTTGAGGAGGATTAGGGGGGACATGCTTCAGGTGTACAAATTTCTCTCTGAAAGGAATCCCTTGTCATCTTGCAATTATTTAAAGGTTCAATATGATTCTCGGGTTCGAGGCCATTGTAAGAAGCTAGTTAAGTGTTTTGCAAGGCTCGACATTAGGAAGTTCAGCTTTTCTCACAGAGTTGTTAATGAGTGGAATAGTCTGCCTGAGTAGGTAGTTAACTCCACATCTGTGCACTGCTTTAAGGTTAACATTGACAAGTTCTTCCATAAGTGTGGTAGATTCTAATTGTGCTGGGCTCGTTTGGTGTTGGTTGGTTCTTTGTTTTCAGTTAAGGTTGTATGGACTTCAGGGCATCTTATGGGGCCTTAGCCCTCCTTTGCCCTTTAAACCTGTTACAGTATGTTATGTTACTCTAGGCCTACAGTATGTGTACCGATAGCGTGAAACGCATTTTTGGCATGTATTTTTCAGAACTTATCAAATTGTACATCAAGTCTCTTCCATATTCAGTACAAAGACCAAGCCTTTCATACAGCATTGAAATAACCTCACAAATGTTTATAAAATTGTTGTGACTATTCATATGAAAATTTTCGTATGAATAATCCTACCTGTAGTCACAATTCATACGAAGAACGGTTGAGCCAACTGGCATATATACAAAGCCATATAAATGGCTCTGCGTATGAACAATCTGTGTTCATATGCACATGCCACATATATGCACGTGAACGTTATAGTATGATTACGACAGTACAAATGATCGGTGCATGTGCAGGTGAAACTCACACTCCTACTCAGACTGTAGGCCTTTGTATAAGAAGCATTTAAAGCAAACTTGAAAGCACTGAGGTGTTGTTTTGTGGACATTTGTATCAATTCCATTTGTTTCCTGACCATTTTTGCCTATAAGAGGACATTAAATCTACCAGGGTTTCTGCCAAAGGGGGGAAATTACAAAATTACAAAATTGTCCATATCTTGGTTTCTTACTTAAGAAGAGGACACCTTTGCAGCAATGTTTGGACTTTCATAAGTAAATGGCCTTTAAAACTTTTCAAAATGCACCTTATTGGGGTCTTGAAGCAAGCTTTTGTCCCCCTGAACCCACTTGTAACTTTAGCCAGGGACAGCATCAATTTGGACTTGGGGTTTAGGATCAATTAATCCCCCCCTTTTTTGCATTTCTGGCGGAATCCCTGTCTACTGTACAAGATTTTACTTGTTTAATCAAGTTTAACCACAGAGTGGGACCAAACAGTAGGACGGTACTTGACTGTAGGCCTATGCTGCATTATAAATCTTATGACGAACCTAGCCAATGTTTCAAAGGCTACTAATGATGATATTCCCCCGTATACAGCAAGAGAACAGAAACTGGTCTAGTTGATTTTCAAAAAAAATCACCCAAATTTCAATTTGAATCAACTCATATTCCACCAAAAAGAGTGGAGTATTAAGCTTTTGCTCGAAAATTTTCATATGAATAGTGCTTCCAGTGCCCTTTATTCATACGAAAATTTTCGTATGAATAGGCCCCACCTTATAAAATATCGGTGAACACACTTTTATGTTTCACGCTAGGCCTATTGGTAATGTTACACATCCAGTAGCTTTGTTCATAAATGACCTAAGCAGTAAGCTATTTTGATCATGTGACAATGTTTTTGTAAGTGAATTGTGAAATTCAAGTAGAATTTCTCCTTGCTTTACCTATTGTTTGTAATAGGCCTAGTTATGTTCAAAACGTCTTCAGAGTGCTTTTAATGCAATAAGAGATATGCAAGAATTTTCAGATTTTTTAAAGCAAATTTTTGGGTGACTGCCTACTGCCTTTAAGACTTTGCCTAATTATAGAATAGGCCTCAGGCCCTTCCCCGCACATCGGTGCATAAATTATAGAGCCTACTTAAAAGTTTAGGTCTAGCCTAGGGTACCTCGACCTAGGCGTTCTCCTGTACACTTTGCTCCCTGAACTTTGCTGACCTAGGCTAGTATAGGAAGCCCCAAAGCGACCCAAATATGAGATCAGCAGACTGCTGACTACGTTAGGCCTAGTCCTCAGTAAAGGCACGTGTATACAGTAGTCTGCCGCCGATAGCTCCCTATACAAGGTCCTTACACTGACCCATTGAAAACCTGGGTCTTCAACCAGCACAGTGCTGGTCAAAATTGATTTTCTTCTTACAGCAAAGCTAGGACCTAAAGTCTAAATTTACTGCCATTCCTTTTCCTTTCTAAAATCTTACACTTAGGCCTATATTGCTCTTGTTTTCTGTCACTTTAAACCTCTGAAAAGTTCGGAAAATTTGAAATAAAATCATCAACTTTGCGACTTCTTAAAATTTACTGTGGCATTTGAAATATTTGTTGACATCAGAATGCCGTGTGCGTAACTTTGTGACATCATGCACAAAAGTTTGATTACTGTAGTTCCTGTACATACACATGGCAACTGCCTCTGCAAACATTCTGTACTGACATAATGATGTAGCTCATTAGCATACTGATGTAAACAAAGTTCCATAGTCACACAGTAAATTTTACGGTGCGGAAAAGTTGCTGATTACATTTCACATTTTTGGCACTTTCCAGAAATTCCCAGTGATCAAAAACAGCTGCAACACTCCTGTACTTAAGATCTGGAGAAGAAAATTCATGGTAGTAAATTAATATTTTACTTTCAAAATCAGGCCTGGTCGGGAGTTTTTTGGCAGACAGGCAATGGTTGCCTGTCTTAGGCATCTTCTAATAGTTAATTTTGAAAGCCAAGATGGGCATTTAGGCGGGCACGGGCAATTGCCCTTCTTATATTGCCAGGTCTCATCAAAATTTGCTGTGAGAAGAAAGACAAGTTCGGCCTTTACACAAACTTGGGCCTACTGACGTGTCTGTATAGTATTAGCATAGGAAGAGAACGGCATCCGTACACCCCAGTATATGGTTTATAGTACTCACTGGTATCATGGTATGATATCCTTGCTATTAGTGCTACGGATATTGCTCATTAAAGAGGCCACCTTATGTAAAGAAAGATGCAGGGAAGGGACTTTTCTTTAGGGAATGCTCACAAACCTAACTGCCCGGAACCGACCGGCAGCTGTTGCTACCATTCATAATGCTCTGGCAACCAGCAGTTAATGAGTCACGTTTGAATGCACTTTAGTCCGGGAAAGTCTCTGCGGAGAGCACCGTTACATTCTCCTCACTGGAGAAAGCTCCAGCAGCACAAAAGAGCAATAACAATGGTTCTCTCGCCTGAATAGAACGGCTTAGTACTTGATGTGAATAGGATTTTCGATGTGTAAAACTCACTTAATATACCCACAGCAGTAAGGAGAGAGCAAATGTAATGTCTATCCTGTGTGAAGAACTTTGCCCTTAATCAACAGTCCACGTGTTTATGTATGCGGGAGTATAGTAGTCTCCATCCAAAAATAGATAATGAAGGGCTTCACAATTTCGAATATTTGAGGGTACAGTACATTTCAGACTAAAATGGACGTTAGTTGCGTTAATCGTTAGAAATTTTGCGTTAGGAAAAATTCCTAACGATGCGAGTCCAACGCTAGTAACGATTACGAAAGTTGCGTTACTAGCGATTGAGGTGCTCTACTGCTAGTAACGCTACAATCGTTGATTGTAGTAAACTGTTTTTCCTAACGCTGCTAGCGTTAACTGCGTTCGCCCGACTTAAATTCTGAACCGTCGAGTCTATTTCGCTACTCCTTACCTCCTGTTTACCTTTGGTTTGCACGCACGTGATAGCATCTGCAATAACGATCGGGAGGGCCGAAGCTTACACTACTACGATGTAATGGTTTATAATCATCATTTGCACGCACTTGTCCAAAAGTGTGGGGGCCTAAGAGATGAAAATTCCTCTAAATCAATCTTCGACAGAAGGTACGAAGGATTTTCGAACGTTCCAGATTTTTGCTTTCCAAGCTTACGAAATGTATTCATAATTACAAATAGAAATTCGAAAGCAAATGGCGGTCCTCCCCTTTCTTTTTACGTACAATGTATGAAAGTTTCAGGCTAACCGATATAAATTTCAAAGGTTACGCAATTGAAAATTTTCTTTCTTTTTTGAACGCGCGAAATTTTTTTAACGTTTGAAAGAAATCGTTCTGTGACGGAAAGGATTTGCAAAAGCGTAAGAATATCTGCGAACGTGCGGAAATAATTTTGACAGAAGGTACGAAAGCATTTGGAACAGTCCAGATATTTTCTTTCCAAAACTTAACGAAATTAATTCATAATTGCAAGGGGATTTTCGAAAGTAAATGGCAGCCTTCCGTTTTTCTTACTTTTTTTTATAAAACACTCATGAAGTTTGCAGGCTAACTGATATAATTTTCAAAGGGCCATGCAATAAATGTTTTTCTTTTTTTTTTGACATGAAAAGACTTTTTCTAGTTTGAGAAAAAAAAAAAAATGGTTCCGTTAACGGAAGGATTTTCAAACGCTAAGAATATTTTCGAATGTGCGGAAATATTTCCGACGGAAGGTATGAAACCATTGCGAACGTTCCAGATTTTTTCTTTCCAAACTTACGAAATTTATTCATAATTGGCAAAGGGATTTCGAAAGTAAATGGCGGCCCTTCTGTTTTTCCTAACTTTGTATATAAAAGACTCATGAAGTTTGCAGGCTAACTGATATAATTTTCCGAAAGGGTCACACAAAAATATTCTTTTTTGAACGTGAAAAGATTTTCTTTCGAACGTTTGAAAAAAACTGGTTTCGTTAACGGAAGTATTTTCAAAACGCTCTACTGTAAAGCCTCTGGTGAAAGGTTACGGTAATGAAAGATGCAAGTTTTTCTCGATCGGCGAACGCCAAGAATGGGAGGAATAGGAAGCATTGTTTTTGAAGTTTTCCATAGTATTGTTCATACAGCAATATATTTTTTCATATTTTCTTATCTATGAAATAGTTTCATTACCGAAGTTTGACTGAATTGAATTTCAACGAATTGATATCATTTGTACACTCCTACCTGTAGATTTTCAAATGAGGTTGCACTCTTTTACGCAATTCCACGATTTGTACGAATTTTTGCCCTATTAACAAATTCGCGCACCTGCACCTGGTAAAGAACACCCTGTACATAAAGTTTAAAGGTCATATAAATTTCTACTGTTTGAGTGGACTTTTTTTACAATTGATCAAGTCCATAAAATTGAACCATTCTGTTGGCTACCAAAATAGTCAGAGGAAAGCCATTGCAATGGTATCACATCTTAGTTTCCGGCACCCGCATGTTCCAGTACAATACAAATGCAAGCTTCGCCCATGGCCGTGACTGTCTTTCTCAGGGAGGGCGATGGTTTTTGCCCTACTCCTGACCTAATTTAACTGCCCAATTTTCCGCCCGACTGAGACAAAATAACTGCCCGATTTAGTCAGGTTTCTGATACTTGGAGGCCGCCCGGCCGCATAACGGCCAGGGCCTCGCCCTTTTTTCGTTTTCATTTCACACAGTTGTTGCGATGGATATGGATCCCATTTTGACCCCACCCCTAACACTGGAACCTTTCTAACCAACCTCCCTATACTTTACACTCTACAGTACGACGCAACTGCTAGAATTTTTAAGCTTACCTACTGGACAAAACTTTTGAAGTCCGAGTCCTTGGGGAAAAAAAAACATTAATCCAATTATAGTCCATTCAGTGAGAGAATGAAGATCTCCCTAAAATTCACCCGCGGTGTACTATGCTAACATGATCCGTACTTTAACCCGGCCCTTGGGAAACCGTGCCTGCATTGTCATTTTACAGTCACACGCTGTGTACGCTATAGGCGCCAGCCTGCAGGTCTAGTCTTGTACAATACCATTTATTCACACATGGGCCTAATACTGTATTGCGTTATGTGCAAATACCATATGTTCCATGCTGTTATTATGAGTGCCGCTGCAATGCCTGGGAAATACAGCTCCTTTTAACGTGAAATATCCAATCGCAGCTCTGGGTTTAACACTCATTCATTCACAAGCGGCCAGCGCCCATTTTTGCGTAACCTTTTTTGGAAGTCGTATACCCAATTAGTCCCCGTACGTTTTTCGTGACGTCACACGTATCGCCCGGGATTTTTTTTTTCAATCCTTCGACAGGGCCAGCGCCATCTTGTGATTTACACATAAGCAATATTTCGTCCGATACCAAACTTTTACCCGAATACTTTTCACAAGAGCAGACTTATTCTAACACCCATGAAAGAGATATGGTACAAAATTTAGCTCGTAATGGTTGATTTTGCTGAAAATCTGCATGCTGAATTTTGGCCCATGACAGCTGGTTTCGTAACTTGCTTAGAGCGGCGCGCGTTACCCAGGATAATGAAATTTACTTCGTTAGGTTACTGTACTGTAACTACAGGCCTACACGCTGAAGTGGCAGTACGATCGTAAATAGACAGTACAGTAAGTCAGACAGTGCTGTATGTTTTCAAGAGGTGGGTGTAGCCTAGTAGGGCGGGATTTAACAGTTGGTCGTTAACGGTGATTGGTAGCAGCCAATTAAAATTTTACACGCGTTAAGTGTGTGAAAAAAAGGGGGAAGTCCAATGACGTCACTAGCAAAGCAATGCACAGAACGTTGCATGCAAATAAGTTGGGCCCATTGCAGGTGCCTGGGAAATTCTCGAGTTGAAGGTTTCTCATTGAATTGAAGTGTGAGACAGTACTGTACCTGTAGTCTACATTCGCTATGTAGCAACGATCTACAGTAGCGAGGAAGTGTAAGCGAATAATTTGTGCTGCATTGGGCTATAAAATGTAAGAAAGTACAATAATGGGCTGAAAAATAAGACAGTGAAGTGGATTGCAGTTTCATTTATGCGGGCCTAGCGACATGGGCGTCCGCAGGCATGGTCAAGGGGGGCACTTGCCCCCCCCCCCCTGGAAAATCAAAAATTTGAAAAAAACGAGTAAAAATTAAAGAAAAACCAAACAAAACGTGTTTTTCCTGTTTCTATTCGGTAAATAGGCTTAAGAAATGCCAGACAACTCTCCACTGGGGCGGCATGCCTCAGTGTCTGTGATCTTTCTACTCGTGGTAGATGATCAAAAGATACAGCCGTGAGAAAAACATGGCCATTGACCCAAATGTGCAAAGTGTTCACGTATGATTGACAGATTCTAAGAAATTCTTGAACCCTGGGAGAACGGGGCTTGCATTTATATTTTGAAAACAATAGGTGACATTTTACACCAGACACGCGGCGGTAGTCTGCGCTGTGCTGTATGAGCAGTCAGTGCCAGAGTACAGCTTCATATGTTGTTGTACTAGCACTGCGAGTAAGAAAATGACTCTAAAACAAAGACAAATTTCATACAACTCGGCAAATGCATTTATTTTCGTTTAGCGCTTAGTCCCACAGTGATCTTCTGGGGATCGGGTAAAAATCATGAAGCGCAGTACAGCATGGGCAGTATTTCCTTAAAACTCTTGTAAAAAGTCGGCAACTGCCTGATTTATTGGCAGTGCTTTTTGAAATTTGTTCGCAACATATCAGGCGGGAAAGTCACGAAAAAACGGCATTGCGCTTTCCAAAGTGTTCAGTTAGTGTTGTGTAGAAGTACCAAGTACAAGTGTGAGAACAGTCAGAACAGAAATATTGAAGACTCCTGTTTGATATCGGTCATTTTATTTTTTTAAATTCGCCCAAAAGAAATGTTGCCGTTAATCATGTAAATACTGTACCAATGCGAAGTCTGAAATATCGGCACAGTTGCAACTTGATTCAATTTCAATCAAAAGCTGGCATATTCACTTGTGACTCAGAATAAAGATTGGTCAAAAACTTTTTCAGTGCTAGAGGAAGTGTACACCCACAATTTTAATTCTGTTATTATATCTGGACACAATAGAATCATGTCCGCGTAGACAATTAAGCGTAGACGGATTATACGGCGTCCAAGTGGAAGTAAGTCTCTAAAATAAGTAACGGCAAGATGCGGGCAAATTCTCGTGTATGAATCACTTTTGCTGCATCGGAATTAGGGGAATGAAATGGCAGACCATCATTTTAGCAGAATTGTCGGCAAACAAGATAATGAGTATATTGCAGTTTTATGTTCTTCCGCGTTATTTATCAAAAGATTCATTAAGTTTTTAAACCCTTAAAGATATTTTCGAACATGCCAAGAAATTTCCGAAACATTTGCGAAAATTCTAGATGATTTTTTAACAAATGTCCGATGAACTTTTTTGTGGATGACGGGAATTTTTTCGGAATTAATAGCAGTTTTATGTTCTTCCACTTCTGATCAAACGATTCATGATGTTTTCTAGCGCGCAATAATATTTTGCAACATGCCAAAGAATTTCCGAAGGTAAGAAACGTTTTTTGAGTGTTCTAGATGATTTCTAACAATGTCCGGTACTTTCTCTTTAACGGCGGAGATTTTCGGAAGTAAATTGCAGTTTTTATGTCTTCCATAAATTATTTATCAAAAAATTAATTATTAAGTTTTTCAACGTGCAAAAATATTTCCGAACATATCAAGAAAGTTCCGAAACGTCTTCTTGTATTCTATATGACTTTTAAGAAATGTCCGATAGTTTTTTTTTTTTTTTTTTTTTGATGACGGAAATTTTCCGAAGTAAACATCAGTTCTATGTGTAATCCGTTATTAATCAAAGGTGCATGAAGTTTTTAAACGCGCAAAAACATTTCGGGACTTGCCACGAATTTCCAAAACATTTTTGAATATTTTAAATCGATTTTTAACAAATGTCCGACATTTTCTTTTTTAATGACGGAGATTTGGTAAAGCAGATAGCATTTTTGTGTTCTTCCATTATTTATTAAAAGATTCATGAAAGTTTAAAACGCGCAATAATATTTTTCGAACATGGAAAAAATTTTTGAAGGTAAGAATCGTTAAGTGCTAGTGATGCAGCCTGCTGCTGGCTCGCGGCTGGCCATACATCCATGTAAACCTAACGCAGCTATCGCAAGTAGCGCTCGCAACGTTGCCGTACCGTTTTCGATGTATGTGAAAAAGCCGATGCAATTCGTGTACCATGTTTCTTCTTACGCAATTAACGATAGGATCGTTACTTGGAGAGTTAGCTTGCAGGTGCGGAAAGGCATAACGCTAGCAACGATGCACGTTGGTAACGAAGAAGTATCGATAATTGCGTTACCACAGGTTCAATGCTAACGCAACTATCGTTAGCAAACGGAATTTTTCTAACGCTTAACGCTACTAACGTCCATTTTTATTCTGAGCTGTACTGTACACTGTAGTACAGTTGGATTATGAACACGCACGGCGGTACGTCAAAAAAGTGCCCAGCAAAAAGGAAAAAAAAAAAAATTCGGTGGTAGTTACTTCCACTTACCAAACTTTAGAAGATACTTTAAAAATGCATATAAAAATGAACCTTTCGCCTTTAATCGTTATGTTACAATGTACACTGTATACATAACGAGTAGTGCACACCAGTGTTTGCAATAAACACACGTTTTGTCCGTTCATCTGAAGTGTGTGAAAGCATATCCTGCTACATAAGCAACTGCAACGTTAAGTGAATGATCGGTACTTTTCCAGATCAACAGTTTACATTTTAAACTCGTGTTCGATGACTGAACGACTGTTTGATTTTTAAGAGACCTTGTCAATGATTTTGTGCCATTTTGTACGGTGAAGAACTGACCATAAAAACCGCAAATAATTGTACGAATTTTCCACGACCTTTGCGGTCGAATTTTTGTATGATTTTTGAAATCGCGCAAAATTGCAGAAATTCGAACAACTTCGCACAAATTCAAAGAAACTTGATTCTTCGATATTGTACGGGAGTTAAACGATCACAGTACTGTACAATATGCAGTACTCTCTGTCTACCTGGGTATGCTTTTTTGACGTTCAGCACTGACTAACTGAATGTCGATCTTTTCTAAAGCTTTTTTTCTATCAATAGTAAATCCGCAATTGAAGATTCCAGACACATCGATGTCTAGCTATTGTTCCCGCACAATACACAGCTTAACGTTGCCACAGGGCCTTGCTCATTATATGGGCTGGTTGTTGCTAAGGGAGCAGTCAAGCGTGGGAGGTATATATGCACATGCATAATGGGAACTGTGAGATCGGATTTCACCGGCCCGTACCGCCCGGTTAGGTTTGTGACCGTCCCCTTATTTTTGGTAGGCCTACTGGGACTTTTGAATGCTTGCTTAACCTCATTGGCCTTGTGTAAATTGTAATGGAGAGTCCCATCAGCCATGTTCCAAATACTTTTTCTTCAAGTTTCGATCCATTAACTCCTCAAGTCTTAAGTACTATCTAGGACTACCTGCTGTTTTATAATTACAGCCTACCCTAGTTACAGTAAGGCATACCCATATAGCATACTTAGCTATGCTATCATCTCATACAAATTAGGCCCAAGGCCTATGTTAGATTTGATATCTTGCACCCTCCGTAGCATGCTAATTTTCCTCCTCACAAATGCACATGATTGTGTAGCAGGCCTGATTTTTAAGGAAATTTTCAGGTTGCCCATCAGAGAACCTGAAGCTAAATTTAGGTTGTCTGAATGAAAGTGACGAACAAGAGATGAACAATTCTATTTCCTGTCTCTGCCATAGAAAACAAACATTTACTTTAAATTCTGCATTTTTCAATATTTATTGGCATGGTACAATGATGAATGGTAGTCAATACCATTGTCGCAATGCCACTTCTTAAGGGGAATTTTATGACATACTTTCCTGCTGATGTAGAAAACTATTCAGTTACAAATAAAATCTACTCCTCAATCGGACAAGTTCAAAGAGAGAAAGTGGTTGTCCGATGCAAGTTTTACCCGTCATGGACGATCGGACGAGTGCTAAATTTCAGCCCTGTGTAGTGTGTACTTACATGTCCATATTTTTGTTATGCTTGTGGTTTTGTACAATGTAATGGTACTAATTTCCTGTTCTAACCTAGAGAGTGATGGCCATTCTCTAACTATAGATCTGTTACAGTATCTTCAAATGAGTGGTTTATTCTTGGTTTTCATAGGTCAAGGCAATAGAGAAGAGAGACTCAGTTCTGACTCCAAAGATGCAGATAGAGAGGTTGCTAAGACCTGGAAGTACATATTTCAACCTGAATCCATTTGAGGTAAGTGGAGATTTGAAGTCTGAAATTGAACTTGACTTTTGCCCTTTCAGAATGAACTCAAAGACACGTTACACTTGTAAATATTGGAATAAGATTTAGAGACGAAGTACATAAAATACTGTTGAGGACATCATCTTCAACCAGAGGCTCACTTTTTGTCTTTCTGCTTTTAGAAAGAATATATGAGGGGGGGGGGCTAAAAATGACAAGGCTCAGAATGATTGCAGGCTATGGCCATCTGGTCCTCTCACTTTGCCTTGATGGTCCCAAAAATTACCAACAAGAAAGGTCATGATGGCCTTGATGCCCTTCTGCATTATTTCTGTTGGTGATGTTGAGTTTCCAAGTTTTGGCCTTGATTTCCCTCCTAGCCTGGTCATATCATTCTGGCAAATGACATTTCAGCCAGCCTAATGCCATTTGGCTTTGTTCTTTCAGTCCTTAAAACTGTAATTCAAGCCATATAAGTACATTTGCTGTTATGTTTACAGTTTGCATTAGGCCAATGAACTTGGGGGAATTTAAGACTTTGATAAGGGTGGTTTTAGGTGACATTTATGTTGAAATTGGAAGGCCAAAAATTGGTGCTGGATACTGCAATGGAAAAAAAGAAAACTTCAAACAGTTACATGACCAAATGTTCAAGGCCCAATTTCCTTGTCCCACAGAGTAACAATTTTTCCAAATAAATTTATTCTCAGCTCCTCATCCAGTTTAAAAAATGAGTGTTTGGCTTTAGCACCTCTGAGACAAAGGCCTAGGTCTACATGTAATTCTAATGCCCAAAGTTATATTCTGTTGAACACATTGCTGAGTATGATGGAGGCCACACTACTGTACATACCGCATTTCAGTGGTCTGTGCATGTCCATCAAAGTGTATTCACGGATGATGACTTCACATATCACCAGTGATTTGCCATACAACTGGTTGGGCTTGACCAGGACACAGAAGTGACGACCAACAATAAGCTTAGAAATTGCTATTTCCATCCAGCACCAATTTCCTCCCCAACCAATTCGGTGTTTAGGACAGCCTGTCCCATAGCATACATTTGGACCCTTGTTATGGGACCATGAAAGAAGCTGCTGGCACATCAGCATTCCTGGGCAGAGCCATGTCAGGGTTTCTGCCAAAGGGGGGAAAGGGGGGGATTTGTCCCCCCCTTTCCATAAGAAGGTGGGTAAAATCCCCCCCTTTTCATTTCCATAAAAATTAAAAAATTGTCCATATCTTGGTTTCTTACTTAAGAAGAGGGCACCTTTGCAGCAATGTTTGGACTTTCATAAGTAAATGGCCTTTAAAACCCTTCAAAATGCACCTTATAGGGGTCTTGAAGCAAGCTTTCGTCCCCCTGAACCCACTTGTAACTTTAGCCAGGGACAGCATCAATTTGGGCTAGCGGTTTAGGAGCAATTAAAGGCAGTAGGCAGTCACCCCAAACAGAGTGAGTGTATCCTGTCACTCTAGTTCATGAATGGCCTATTTTGATCATGTGACAATATTTTTGTTAGTGAATTGTGGAATTCAAGGAGAATTTCGCCTTGCTTTACCAATTGTTTGTGATAGTTATGTTCAAAACGTCTTCAGAGGTGCTTGTAATGCAGTAAGAGGAGATTTGCAAGAGTTAGCTGATTTTTCAAAGAAAATTTTGGGGCGACTGCCTATTGCCTTTAATCCCCCCCTTTTTTGCATTTCTGGCGGAATCCCTGCATGTATCAGGGTCTTACAAAATGTATTTGGGATGATACAAAAGCTGTTTGAACATTTAGAAGGTTTACAGGTTTAGGTAGAACTGGGTTGTGCTTAATTGTGTAAATCATGACAGGAATCTTACTTTAGCTTCTTGCTACAATAAACTGATGTTAGCATTTCCTCTAAAAAAATAAAAAAATCCTGGGAAGATGAACTTTTCTTCAGACTTATGCATGAAAATCCAGAGTTCTAAGTGCTTATAATATATTTCAAGAAACAATATCTTGTAAGTGCAGTACATTCTTTTTTGCTTTAATTGACAGGTATTACAAGTAGAACCAAGCATGAAGATAGAAGACATTAAAAAGAAATATCGCAAAGTGAGTTTGCCATCAGTTGTTAAATGAGATTGCCTGGACATGTTGTTTTAATTCAAATGACCAATCCTCATTCAAGAACCAGTTAGTATCATTGATCAGACTTCTGTGTCAACATCCACTCAGAGACTAGAAGCAGAAATTTTTGTCCAGTGCTGCATTGCTTATGCTTGTAAAATTGCTATGCAAATGCAGAGATGTGTAGAAATTTTTGGTGTGCATAACCCATAGCTTTAGGAATCTGTCATGTTTTGTATTCAAAGAGGGATGGGGAGGGGGGTTAATACACCCATGTACTTTCTCTGAAAATATTAGATATGATAATGATATTGTGCTGAAAAAATGTTGTTCATGGTACGCTCTGGGAGTTTGGGAGGTCTGTGAGAAAAGGGTACTTTTGTACACTTGTGAAAATGAAGGATTGATCTACTCCTAATTAGTGACTTGGTTAGACCTCTGTGTTCCCACATCTGTATGTTCTAAAACCTGTACCCGTAATACTCTTACCCTAACCTAACCCTTATCCTAACACTGACCTTCACGTAGACTTTCGAAATATAGAGACGTCGGAACAAAGAGACATCAGAACAGGGAGCAGTCCCCTAGTAACTGTATGGTAAAGTAATCAGTATAGCTCAAAACATCTATTCAAAATGCCAGCACTTCATACTTCCAGTGAGGCAGTGACTTTGGCTGGGCATTACTTCTTAGTTGCAGTTACATGTGGCATTGCTTACAACTTTCTAGCCAATCTCTGCCCCATTCTTGCTTCTTCGTCCATTATAGTCAAGGGTGACTAAGATAGTATTGAGTATTTGCCTGATAGGCCTCATAGGACAATATCTGTAATGTGTAACTTGTTTCCATCATCATCTTGGTTTGCTTTTGACTTTTTCTCCCAGTTGTCAATTTTGGTCCATCCTGACAAAAATGTAGATGACAAGGAGCGAGCACAAACTGCATTTGAAGGTAAGCACACCAAAGTTTTCATCTAAGGTGATTAAGCTGAATCATTATTGTGATGAAGCTCTCTAAATTACCACCCTCTCAGTAACAATATATCCAAGTATAAATTTAAGGATGTGTCTGTCAGATCTAGGACTTACTTGAGGACCTTGACATGAAATAAAGTTATTTGATATTGAGAGGTGCCAGCCTTCAGTGGAGTTTACCCTTTATGGGTGGTTCACTTTCATTCAGGGCTGTACACAAGTGGGCACTGGCCACTGCCAAGTAAATCCCAAGAAACAATCGCCCTGCTTACTGGCTACTAAAAACCCATGAAACAGTTGCCAGCTCAGCCGAAGCTGACATTAGCCACAGTATCTCTGTATCTCATGCTACATTATCAGTTCATCACAGGGTGCTGAAATGAAATTCACTGTTGACACGATGGCTCATGGGAGATGAAGTCATTCAACTGAAAGTCAGAAATTCTATCAGTACTCACTATTGAGAAGGTTTTAGTGCTGAGAATTGAGTCTCTAATAATTATTTTCAGGCAACCAAAAATACAAAACATCACTCGCCATCGGCCACTGAATCAAATTCAGTGGTCACACGGACTGACAAAATGGTCGCCTTGTACAGCCCTGCTTTCATTCATATTTTCTTCTATTGTAATAGCTGCCCTCAAGTTTGAAATATTCCATACTTATCTCATTACTACCTTCAGCTGTCAGTAAAGCAATGAGAACTCTAGAAGATGAAGCCGAGAGGAAGAAATGTCTAGACATAATTGAAGAAGCCAAACTGAAAGCACAGCATGAAGTAAGATGGCATTTTTCTAAAGACTGCTTCCAGATAGTTTTTTTCCTTTAAAGAAACCTTGTACTTTGTCCAGACTATTTTTCTTTCAGTGATCAATAATTTAGAACATACGTAGGTTTACTCTCTTTTCTTCTGTGGGCTAATAGTAATGTGTGTTGCGATTATTAAGAGTATGGAACAAGAATAAATTGTACTACTAATGTACACTCCTTGGGGTAATGTGTCACTCTGAATAATGTAGACCTGTTAAAAGTAGATGTGCCAGCCAAGGTATTGGGGTGTATGTGTTTCACTTGACTGCAGACATAACCAAACCATTGACCCCTTGCCCTGTTATTTGTAGCTTGATGGTTGGTGCTAGGTATTTACTACAAATAAATTGACCACTGCTTTTACAGAAATGTCATTGTTTTATTTCGTAATACGTTCGACGTAATGTGAGAGATCCCGTCCGCGCATGCGTGATCAGTTCGTTCGCTTTAAGATGTAGTGATCAGTTGCTGTTCTTTACCATGGAGAAAATCTTGAGTTTCAACCCGATATAAGGCAAATTCACAGCAAACACTTGCAACCAGAATGATTTGGGATGTTATCTTGATGATATTCGCTATGTTCTGAGCGTGTCAATACACGATGTCAGAATCTCAGACTAATAAATTGTCCGGTGCGCGCACCGAGACTAAAGCACACTCTGGCCAGGCATGTAACATGCAGAGTGCCAGTTCCACGAAATGAACTGTGGCGGGAATTCTTATGCCATTGTTAGCCTAACGCTGTTAGGACTAACGTTACACATGTAGCTACTGTGCGTAGTACATACACACACAGTGTGGTAGCGATACTCTGACTGAGCTGCAAGAGACAGCCTCGTCGCTGACGGGAGCTCAAAGAAGGTTAAGAAAAGCAAAACCTTAAAAGGAAAACTCAAAAAAGATTGGAGAGAAAATCGTCCAGATAAAACACTGCAGGATCGTTTGGAGCAGTAACACTTCTGAAAGTTGTAACAGCCTTGACATAGAGACCAGCAAAATGTTGGTTAGGCTTGAAAAATTAATGTGACTGTGAGGACTTATCCATAGAATGAGCTATGGAGAGCAACAGCATAAATTGCTGATTTTCAAGAGGTAAGTGTTGCAGACTACAGTACTTACCAGTGACAAAGTGAGAAATAATCAGTCACATACTGTAGGTCTAACTGTTAGGCCTAGCCTACATGATACAGTCACAGTCTTCCCCAGTCTGAGACTGAGGGTGGGAACAGAAAAGATAGTACTGGACAGAAAACCCTTGGGGTTAGCGTCAAGGTTTACAAAGATGAACCAGCAGCTAGCAGCACATATTACTGGCCTAGCCTACCTAGCCTAGAAACCACAAAAGTGGAAGAGAGTGCCAAAACTTAGTCCTTTGAATCTTATGGCACCAGAAACCTTTGATGAAAGGATAATAATTTATAGCTCTGTAGTGTCAAGCAGAAAACCTTGCTGAAACTGAAAGTGTAGAGGATGCATCACACCTTTATTCTATTAAAGTTTGAACTTAGGCCTACTTGGCTAGTAGCCAACATATTTATGTTCTCTAAGGCAAGGTGAGATCTTGTCAAACTGAAAATACTAAATAGGCCTACAAATAAATCAGTGACAGTATAAAACCACTCAGTGGTTAACTTGAGATGATCCTACTAACACTGTCAAGGAACTGCATGAACAGAAAAAAGCTGTAGCCTATACATGTGGTAGATGCCACATACTACATTTAACTGATGCTTGCCGCATTTTTTCAGTGTGGGCAAAGCTCCCCTACTGTGCGACTTTACTGTGAGACAACGCCAGGCTGGCAGAACAGGCCAAAGTAGTGTCTCCCTCCCGAACACGGGCACCTTTTTAGGGCCCCAAACAAAGCACAGGAAACAAGTGCAATATTCCAAAGTGATGGAAAATGAACAACAAACCAGCAGGAGGGAGCCAAGGTTCTAGAAGGTTACTTAGGTAGGATATTTGGGGTAGACTAAGTAACTTACCCAAATTTCCATGATAAATTGTGGGAGCTAACAGTATACTGTAGATCGTTTGCTATTGTACATAATTGGAACACGATTTGTACCTCACCTTTAGACAAACATTTCAAATGCAGGTGAATAGTGTACACTCTGCCCAGGCCGGCCTTTTAAAATTCATCTCATAGAGGCCGAGGCTATGGGCAAAGAAGTTCATAGGCTGATTGAAAAGGATGTACAGTTGAAACATTCCAACTTCATGGAGGATTTATTTTGAATACCTTCACATGGCTCAAGAAAGCCAGAGACAATAGAATGACCCTTGATCTTTCAGAGCTTTATATAAAAGCATAAAATATCATTTTAAAATGGATACTGTTGAAACAGTGTTAGTAAGGAAGTTAATAATAAAGGACTGTTATATGGAATCTTTAGACCTGAGGGATGCATGTTACTACATGGTTTTAATAGCATTTGAAGAAAATATTTATAAACCCCTGTTAACAGGAAATTTGTGGCCAAACAAAATCCAGTAGGGGTCACTTCAAGGCCAAGGCATTTTACACAGTTTCTCAAAGCACCCCTTTGCTTCTCTTAGACTGCTAGGGATCACAATGCATAATTGCATGATACTTTGATGATAGGGTACATTAATAATAGCCAGAACAAAGCAACAAGCTCAAGAAGCTGTTGTCAGAACTACGAGTTTGTCAGACCTGAGATGATTTTTCACTCACCCAGAGAAGTGTTTGTCTGCCTCTGCAAAAGAAATATAATTCTTATGGCTAATTTTTAGTTCTTTGACAATGCAAGTCAGATTAACCCCAGGGCAAATTAATGAAATGTAGCAAGACTGCCATAATCATAATTAGAGTGGCAGCTGGGATTGGAAAGTTGGTAGGAGCTTTCCCAACAGTAGAGTACAGTCCACTCCATTATTGGAATCAGAAAACTTTAGAGATGTTACTGTATGTCTCAAAAAGGAAAATACTGTAGCCATATTGATACGTCCTTATCAATTATAATGGACTATGGCCTCCACTGATGCTGCTGCAAAAAGGTATCTATGGGTTTATTACAAAGTGTGTCTGGCGAGCGACGCATCAGGTTAGGCTGGGGTGCCTCTGATGGCAAAACAAGAATTGGTGGCAGATGGAATATCGAATTAGTACCAGCAAGAAACAATGAGATAACTCTTCATACAGTACAGTACTACAGTACAGTATGTCGAAAGGAATGCTGTTTTTCTAGCATAGTGAGCATTTTGTTCAAGAACATGGAGCTGTTGTAGCCTTCAAAAACACACGGCTGCTAGGCACAAAGTATGTTACTTGTAATAAATTTGAGGATGGTTCACGTAGTGAAATACTGTTAGGTGATCAAAATGAAATTGCTGATAAAGCATCTAGAAAATTTAGTGATCTGTTAGAATGGATGTTAGACAAGGAGAGTTTGAAGATTCTAATTGTACAAGTTTCTTGGTTCCAGATGTGGACCAGTTTGTCACATGCAGAATTCGCACGTCAGGATCTGGAGAACAGACTCAATGGCAGAAGCTATAGATGCTTTTACATTAAGCTGTTCATAGCTTATTACTGTATGCTTCCCCCATTTGCACTAAAAGGAACATGTTTTACTACAGTAAGATTGACAGGGAAGAAGCTGACAACTTCAAGATTATCCTTAAATGAGCAACAAGGTCATGGTTCTTAACATTGGAATTGTTTATTGAAGATAAGGGGATTTGTCAAAGTACTGTATATTCGGTAACATGTTGGACAAAGTTGGAAACTCATGGTGGAACTCCATCTGAAAAACAATGGAATGGTTATGCCTAAGAATGGTTGGAATTGTTTTAAATGGAGGATTGATCCATTGCAGGCTACTCCAGGACAGGGCATAGCATGCCTTACTACATTATTGGATATTGTCAAATACAGTGCCCTTAACACAGCACAGGCAGCCCTATCGTCTCATGGATATCCAATAGGAGATCACACAATGATTTACAAGTAAATAAATATTTTTAAGGGGCCTTCAATTTAAGGCCTCCTTTGCCTCAATATGATTCCAGTTGGGATGTGAAGCTACGTACAGTACAGCTCAGAATAAAATGGACGTTAGTAGCGTTAAGCGTTAGAAAATTCCGTTTGCTAACGATAGTTGCGTTAGCATTGAACCTGTGGTAACGCATTCTCGTAATTTCCGTATCCAACGTGCATCGTTTGCTAGCGTTATGCCTTTTCCGCACCTGCAAGCTACTCTCGCAAGTAACGACTCCTAGTCGTTATTGCGTTAAGAAGAAACATGGTACACGAATTGCCATCGGCTTTTTCACATACATATCGAAATATGGGTACGGCAACGTTGCGAGCGCTACTTTCGATAGCTGCGTTAGGTTTACATGGATTGGTACGCCCAAGCCGCGAGCCCAGCAGCATGCTGCATCACTAGCCTTAACGATTCCTTACCCTTCAAAAAGTTTTTTCCCATGTTTCGAAAATAGTTGCGGCTGTTTTTAAAACTTCATGAATCCTTTTAATAAATAATGGAAAGAACACAAAACTGCTATCTGGCTTTAACCAAATCTCCCGTCATTAAAAAGAAAATGTTTCGGACATTTTGTTAAAAATCATTTAAAAATATTCAAAATGTTTTGGGAAATTTCGTGGCAAGGTCCCGAACTGTTTTTTGCGCGTTAAAAACTTCATGCAACCTTTGATTAATAACGGATTACACATAGAAACTGATGTTTTTACTTCGAAAATTTTCCGGGTCATCAAAAAAAAAAAAAAAAAAACAAAAAAAACTATCGGGACATTTTCTTAAAAGTCAGTCTAGATACAAGAAATGTTTCGGAACTTTCTTGATATGTTTTCGGAAATAATTTTTTTGCAGGTTGAAAAACTTAATATGAATTTTTTCATAAATAATTTATGGAAGACATAAAACTGCAATTGTACTTTCCGAAAATCTCCGCCGTTAAAGAGAAAGTACCGGACATTTGTTGAAAATCATCTAAGAACACCTCAAAAAACGTTTCCGTACCTTCGGAAATTTTCTCGGCATGTTGCAAAATATTATTGCGCGCTCGAAAACATCATGAATCGTTTTGATACAGAAGTGGGAAGAAACATAAAACTGCTATGTTAATTCCAAAAATTCCCGTCATTCCAACAAAAAAACAGTTCATCGGCATTTGTTAAAAATCATATAGAAATTTTCGCAAATGTTTCGGAAATTTCTTGGCATGTTCGAAATATCTTTAAGGGTTTTAAAAACTTAATGGGGAATCTTTTGATAAATGAACGGAAGAACAATAGAACTGCAATATACTCATTTATCTTGTGTTGCCGACAATTCTGCTAAAATCGATGGTTCTGCCATTTCATTCCCCCCTAATTCCGATGCGGCAAAGTGATTCAATACACGAGAATTTGCCTCGCATTTTGGCCGTTACTTATTTTAGAGACTTACTTCCACTTGGAACGCCGTATAATTCCGTCTACGCATAATTGTCTACGGCGGACATGATTCTATTGTGTCCCAGATATAATAAGAGAATTAAAATTGGTGGCTGTACACTTCCTCTAGCACTGAAAATTTTTTGAACCAATCTTCATTCTGGAGTCCAAGTGAATATGCCAGCTTTTGCATTGAAACTTGCTCAAGTTGGCAACTGTGCCGATATTTCAGACTTCGCATTTGGTACAGTATTTACATGATTAACGGCAAACATTTTCTTTGGGACGAATTTTAAAAAATAAACTACCGATATCAAACAGGAG
>JAIZAY010000306.1:0-61721 GCA_029531755.1 Holothuria leucospilota | reverse complement strand
TGCATCGTCACAGGCCGTTGATAAACATGAATAGTCAGTAGCCGTGAACACCATGTGACCTTCTTATGTATAATAATCTATCCTGCATATTGGGGATTTGTGTAAATGAAACCTGGAGGAAGGTTTACAGAGTGTATGGAATATATAATGGGGGTGTATTATGATTTCTAAGAGAGCGCCATCTTTTGGAAGGCTAGCTGCTACAGAGTCGCAGGCTAATCTAGCTCTAGATGCTCAGTCTCAGAGGCAGCAAGGGGACTTATTGAGAAATATTACATAATGCTTGTGGTGAATCACTGAGCATCCATCAAGATTGGGCTAGCGGCTCAGTCACAGTGGCAGTGCCCGCAAAGTTCAACTGAGTATCCACCTGAAGATGAATGCTCAGTCTCTCAGTTTGGGAATTGTAGTTCTGGTGCTGGTTCAATACTCCATACAGTTCACCACAGGTAAGATATACACTTGTAAGTGTGTTTCAGCTAGCAAACTAGGCAAATTAGTTCTGTAGAGTCCCACAAGAAATCGTGCAAATTTAGATAATTCAATCTAGATCTGAAAGCATCCATAGATGTGGCCTCTCTGATAGTAGGAGGTATAAGCAATTCCACTCCCTCATACAGTATATCTGGGTTGTAAAGTGTATCTGTAGCAGGGTAGGAATTAAGAAATGCCCCGAGAGGGCTATTTTCCATATGAAAAGGTAAAAAAATGCCCTCGTGAATGTGTTCACGGGGGCTATTTTGTCATTCACAAGGGCTCTTTTTCTAATATCTGTAAAAGGAAGTAACCAAGTACGAGACAATGAATATGGTTCGTCGTTTTTGCAACGCTTAAACTGTACAAAATATGTACGATGTGTGAGCTACATAGAATTGGTCAGCAGTAATTGCTTATCAATATCAATATTTGAATTGATTACCATCCGCCCCATCTTGATTAGCAGCTATTAAAATCAACTTTTGTACTTCAAATGAGCTGCATTATTCGCTTGTTATAATATGTCACGTTTAAATGGTTAACGACGAACGATCGGCCGTTAAAACGGCACCCATTTCAACCAAACGTTTAAACAGATTTGCCTTGGAAGTTTAGCATTTTTGCCCCCATATTTTGCTTTGATATCTTTTCATTAAAAAAGATGTCTATAAGCCAATTCAATGACGAAGTACAGTTCCAAAATAAAATGTTGGTGTCTCTCTTGTGATTGTGAATTGGTTCTCCCGTACTCACAGTCCTATAAATTCCCCCAAGCAAAATGCAGTTTAGTTGGTTTTTGTACTTTTACTTTCTCTTCAGACAGTAATCATACGTAGCCCGAGTCTCTCACAGAATTAGAACGGGTGAAACAGACATAGTTAAGAAGCCTGCAATATTTGAATGCAGTCACTTGGCTATTTCACGCGATCCTACCGTGTATTACCTAGACATAAATAGTGTGTAGGCTCATACATGTTTGTTTTGTTAGTTTCATACAGCAGTACGTATATTGCATGCACACACTACATACCCCTAAGTAAATATCTATTCATGCGTGTGCAAATCAATGGAACTGTCGTACGAGCAGCTCATTGGGGGTTACTTTTTAGACATCGTATATTGCGTAAAATATAAAAGTACATCCCACACTTTTATTTGAAACAATAGCGTGCACGTTATTTATAAAAACACCCACTGTTACCAAACTACGTATAAGGTATCAACAGGAAAATCGGCGTACAAACAGCGATCGAAAAAATTCTGCTCTTTCCCCGTGCCATGCCCAATGTTCTTGCAATGTACGGCAACTTCTCTACAGAGCAGGTGCGCAGCCTAATGTATGGGTGTTTGCATACAACTACGGACCTACACAGGCACTGACTTTACGTACGGTGCTTCCATCATTCTTTTCACTTGAACAGAACTACAGAAGTACAGAACACGGACATGGCTTACACGTATACAGGGAGTGCAGGTAGCTGAGTCACGTTTTGAAAAGACAGGCTGAGATGGATGACTTTATGGCTTCGGCTTCAAACAATACGGCTATTATTACATGCTGCTCTTATCAGAATAGATACAACTAAGGCAGAGCCTAAAAAATATTGCTTGGTAATATTTTCGAAGTTCAACTGGAATTGCTTCGCAAATGGGGTTTCTTGGGTAGCAATTTGAGATGCAATACCTGCCTATTTTGTCCCTTATTGTGTTTCCTTATTCTCACGAATTTGGGGGCAATTTTGGTAACAATAGTGTGATATTTTCGACCGCATGCTCTGTCTTCAAGGAGCGATTCTTTTAAATTTGCGGGCGAATCGCCTGTCGCCCCTGCTTATTTCCAACCCTGATCTGTAGTAATATATCTCACTTGCTGTGGTTACATGATCAAACTCAAAGGAAACGGGAGATGATTTCCACGTGGAGATTCACTCGATCTCTTTCAGGACTTGTAGTGTAGTAGTTTAGATATAATGTAGGCCTACATACTGCCACATGGGGGTGAATTACCTTTATACAGTTAGGTAAGTCTAGATATAGTCGCTAGCTTAGATGACAGTTTCTCTGTTTTCTAGTGCCCATCATATGTTGTCCGTAAAACTGTATCATAATTTTAATCATATCGTGGAATTACTTGTGACAAAGCATATGAAAAATAAATTTGAAATTGAAAGGTATGGCTCTACCTTCCCCCCAGCATAGTCCAATTGAATTCTACCAACATAGATGAGACCCTGCTCTTACATCTTTGGTCTTTGCAGATGAATCAGAAGCAGCTCAGCACTTAACTGCATCCATCAAGTTATTTATTGCAGCCATTCATCCTGCTCACTAAGCATCCATGTTGGGCTTGAGGCTCTGTTGAAGTGGCAGTGGGAAGGTCAACTCAGTATCCATCTCAAACTGGATGCTCAGTCTCAGTGCAGATTGGGAGTTATTTATAACCATATTACATCATGCTTGGTAAGATGGCTGAGCATCAATTTGGATAATGGATGTTCATACCATTGTTGTGGCCAGTTGTAAGCCTAACTACCTTTTGTGTGATCAATAAATAAACAAAGCAGTGTACTTTGCAGGAGGGGGAAAAAGTTACTAAAGTAAATTAAGATTTTAAATAGGTCCTACGCCCCTTAACATTGTATAGTATACCATATACTATGTATTACATAGACGGAAAGGTATGTCACAAATCTCCTAGCTCGAACAAACAACTTACATTTCTGGCACAATTACTGCACTTTTCTCGCCAAATTTGTCTGTGTCGAGACTTTTGATCATAAGGTACCTCAAGGCAGCTCTTTTTCCCAAATAATTTCACTTGGCATTGTCTGAAGGATGAAATTTCGATGGAGTAACAGTATGAGGATGGTAGCTGCTGATAGGAGAGCATTCAGCACTTCCACACTATATAATAAAATACTCCTAAAATATTCTCAAAAGTTCTCTTAACTTTCTAAATTTCTTCCAAAATTTGTCTAATTATGGTTCACTTTTTATTGTTACAAATCTTGCAGATATATATTAGCATCAATATGAACAATTTTTGAACATTAAATTTCATAAAATTTGAAAACCTTTTGAAAAGTGGAAGGGCTAGCATTTTCTACAAGCACTTGTGACAGTTGAACTGTAACTGTTGTACAGTCTTCAACTGCCACAAATGCTCATAGTAAATGCAAGCCCTTCCACTTTTGAAAAGGTTTTCAAATTTTATAAATTTCAGTGTTCAAAAATCTTGCATATTAAAGCTAATATGTATCTGTAAGATTTGTAATAATCAAAGCAAAACATAAGTGACAAATTTTGGAGGAAATTCAGAAAGTTAAGAGAACTTTAGAGAATATTTTAGGAGTATTGTATTATATAGTGTGGAAGTGCTGAATGCTCTCTATCAGCAGCTACCATCCTCATACTGTTACTCCATCGAAATTTCATCCTTCAGACAATGCCAAGTGAAATTATTCGGGAAAAAGAGCTGCCTTGAGGTACCTTATGATCAAAAGTCTCGACACAGACAAATTTGGCGAGAAAAGTGCAGTAATTGTGCCAGAAACGTAAGTTGTTTGTTCGAGCTAGGAGATTTGTGACATACCTTTCCGTCTATATATACTACATAGTATATGGTATACTCTATACAATGTTAAGGGGCGCCTGTGGCCCTAGCCTTCACTCAGTAACTTGACAACAGTATAGGAAAGTCAATTTCATCCAACACTGTGCTGGTAGAGGTCTGGAGGATCCCAAATTTTCAATGGGTTGTATTAAGCACCGTGCATTGGAAGGTCTTGGTGACCGTGACCGAGCACCACACACAGGTCTTCTTAGCTGTGTCAGCCTGGTACGCCAGTTGTGCCTTGGAATATGTCGCAGAACTAGGCTCGATACTTTCTCGACCTGGGAATGGCCCAAAGCATTTGTCCCAAAGGTTCAGATTTGAATACTGGGGAAATAAAAACACTATAAGAAATAATTACCTTCTCTGACTGTTTAAGGAGAGTCTTCATATAAAATGCTGCTGCCAAACCACTAATGCCACCACCAGTGATCAAGAACAACATTTTCTATGCTTTTTGTTGCCATTCTGTATTTTGTTCCGCCACAGAAAATCTGGCAACCCTAATCAGTTACACTCACGGCCCGGACTTCTTGTATACACTGTGCTGCTGATCGTAACATGTGCAACTAACTTTACTGCAACGTCACGCATCATGGTGCACTTGCACTTATACCGCCTCCCATTCAGGTCGTAAAGTGGTGCATTTTACGACCCGAATGCAGAACGCAGCATTGTACTAGGAGCTGCATGTCAGCATGTGTATTTATTAAGAAGCGCTCGTGCTTTACCACTCCAGTATACTAGCCGAACTCAGGATCCGCGGGGTTAGAGCAGCCTTCCCAGGACGGTAGCTAGGCCTACTAACTTACATTTTAGTAGTATGGCTTCCATCAAGGTACTGTAAACTGGCTTTCTCCACCAGCACTTAGGCCTAGGCCGTACTAAAGACGTAACGTTACAGTATCCGTGTGGGCTAAACATGGGCTAGGCCTACAGTAGTCCTACTCCTAACATTAACGTTAGGCCTAGCCTAGGTTAGTAGGAGTTGGTTAACGATTTTATGGTAGACAGCTAGTCAACCAAGTACCAAAAAGGCTAACCGGTTAAAACGTCCATTGACCAAAACGTCCCCGCTATTGGTCAAAACGTCTACGTACCAAAACGTCCGGGGTTTGAATCGTTGTTAATGTTAGTTTTATGATAATTTTTCAACTATTTGTAGGCCTTAATGTTTTTATTATTGTAAGAAGGCTATTTTCTGTTTCTTAAAGGAAAATGAAATAGCCTACTAATGGCAATTTACTTTACAACTTACCGCCGCAACTTTACATGTTCTGCATCTATAGCCTGCATCATATTGCAGTGAGAATGTGAGTGGGTAGCTATGTATGGTTAGCGTGGCACTAACTTAAGTCCCGACTGGAAAACATGTATGTTACGCCGAAGATCTTCGGCGTGCAGTAAAGACCTTATACGCCAATTTCATGGCGTGATTTTCTTGTCTTTTACATACACCAGGGAGTTGCTATTTGACAAATAGCAACTCCCTGCATACACACTGTACTTAAAACACAGTACGACAATTTGGCGTGGCGTAAAAGTTGAGAAAACAGGTGACTGGCGTAAAAATTCGGTGTAGGAAATACGAACTTTCCAGACTGGACTTAAGTGATATTGCTGTTCCGAACCAAAAATGATTTCCCAAGTAGGCCTAGGCTACCTGCAATAAATTATTTTATGATTAAAACTTTTATTTTATGTATCATTCATGGTGGAAGCTATTTACCCGAAAGTTGGGAAAATTACACGACTTTCGACTTTCCTTATTTTCCCGACGATTGGCCAAAGTGATGGTGCTATCCTAAATTTGTAGTCTCTAAAAAATACTTGAATAATATGTCGGGAAAATTAGGTTAACTTTATTTTCCCGACTGTCGGGAAAATTATTGGACATACTTCCTTATTTTCCCGACTGTGGATGAAAGAGACTGCTATTCTAAGTCTGTAGCCTCAGAAACTATTTGAATTGTATGTCGGGAAACTAATGGTCCTTATTTGTCCTACCGGCGAGCCTAGGCAGCAGTGGCGTGCGCAATTTTTTTTTTTCTTTTTTGAAAGTTCGCCAGAGGAAAAATGGTGCCACCAAATTACAGTTTGAAGCCTGTTCCGAGTCGACTTCAGCATTTTGTTAAATTTGCAACATGCAGACAACTGTTAAGCGCAAAACTCCTTCAGATTGCATTTCTTGTTTCCTTCCTTTAATTATATTCTTGTTTGCTGTTTCTACTACTGTTCTACAGACAACTATATATGCTAAACACAGAAAACGTTTCTTCTGATAGTTTTTAAAATAAGCCGATGGGACTCAATGGGAATTGTCTGGAATTTTCTCCTGAGTACTGTACTCTGATAAGTCATCGAAGCTATGGAAGTCCAGTGTGCTGATTTGTAAGTAGTAACCACACAGGGGTGTACGTACGTATGTACACACCACAGAATTATATATTGTTCTGTGGTAGGCCTACACACGCACACCGCACCGCGCCAACTAACATTTCTTACGTCACAAGCTTGTTGGGGTGATATGATTGGTCGATTGCTGTCGGGAAAATAAGAAAACTAAACTTCCAATTTGCCCGACTGTCGGGCAAATTTATAGCCACAACGATCATTCATAGGCAGGGACGTTTTGATATTACATATGTAATAACACGGGGACATTTTGGTAAAAAGCGGGGACGTTTTGGTAGCTAAAAAGCGTGGACGTTTTGGTAAATGGACATTTTGACTGGATACCGTAAAAAGTTAGGCCTAGCCTAAGTTACTGCCAGCCTAATGTTACATGTACTGTACAGTAGGTCTGCCGTAAGCTCAGTTGTCAGTGAAGGCTTACGTACCTGGGTTTATATGTACCTGGTCCACCAGGAACTTGGCCTAGTATTAGTAAGGCACGAAGTCCCTAGTGGCCCGGTTGGTTAATGGGGCAGGTAGCTTCCTCAAGCTAGTAGTATGCCCGGGTTCAAGGCCATTGTAAGAAGCTAGTTGAGTGTTTTGCAAGGCTTGACATTAGGAAGTTCAGCTTCTCTCATAGAGTTGTTAAGGAGTGGAATAGTCTGCCTGAGTGGGTAGTTAACTCTACATCTGTGTACTGCTTTAAGGTTAACATTGACAAGTTCTTCCATAAGTGTGGTAGGATCTAATTGTGCTGGGCTCATTTGGTGTTGGTTGGTTGTTTGTTTTCAGTTGTATGGTTGTATGGACTTCAGGGCATCTTATGGGGCCTTAGCCCTCAGCCCCATAAGATGCCCTGAAGTTCAATATGACAAAGGATTCCTTTCAGAGAGAAATTTGTACACCTGAAGCATGTCCCCCCCGAATCCTTCTCAACTCCAGGGTGGTAAGCCCAAGATGCTTAAGTCTAACATAAGGCGAGTGGCTCTCCTCTGAACCTGCTCTCAAAGAAACTTGTCCTTTTTAGGGCTGTGACCGTTTAGCGATTAATCGCTAAACGATCGCGTGTGTAATAAACGTTTAGTACAAAGCTACCAGCGATTAATCGCAAAACCCGTTTGCAGTCATTACAGAAAATTAGATGTTCAATTTAACTCTTTTCAAAAAAGTGAAATACATATTCAAATGGCACACACGTAAACATACAACATCAAAGTTAAGCTTCTATGAGGATCTGTGTTTGAGGTTCATGGAAACTGTCCCCTGGACGTCACTAACACATTTTACATATTCATCATGTTCAAGAGCACGTTTATAAAAGTCTCTACGTTGATCATAGGTACTTGCGATTAATCGCTAAACGATCGCAAAATTTTGCGATTAAACGTTAAGTAATTTTGCTAAACGTTCACAGCCCTAGTCCTTTTCATAGAAGGGACTCCAAGCCTGGGCTGCATAGTTGAGGTGGGGTCTTACCAACTGCTTAAATACAGATTTAGTACAATTTGCGCTGTGATTGGCTAAGAGTGGTGAACCTGAGTCTTCATACCTTTCCGTGTTATACTTGATAGCCTAAGTGTCAGGTATTACTCATAGTCAATCATTTCTAAGGGGAGGGGACCCCTACCCTAGGCTGGTGGTTCATCGATGCCAGCTGCAGGGTACAATTGACAATTTCAGCAACTGGCGTAAAACTTGGGCGTGGAAATTGTGAACTTTCCAGTACGGTACTCAGACTTACCAACTCTCACGGTTTCACCATGAGTCTCCCAGTTTCGGGCATCATCTCACGAGAAAATTACAGATCTCATGATGAAAATCACTTTGCAGCAATGCCAGATAAGTTTCCTTCCATCACTGGTTAAAGACAGACAGTCATCAACCCAAAGTATATTTTTAGTGTAGGGGTATCAAAATTTACAGTTGGTGACTGCTCTTTGATTGACGTCAAAGTTTGAAAATTTGAAAGATGCAGAGTAGCTCACATTCCACATAAGGCAGAGAGAGTGCTTTTATTACATTTTATAGCCTTGTATGCTTACCAGGACATGGCCTTAAGCAATAAAATGGGTTTATTCCTGCACAAGGAGGAGCTTCATACAGTTATGGGAGGAGCTAGAAGTTGCATAGTTGGGAGAATTGGAACTGTCTGGGATGATGAAAATTCCCCTTTAGTTACTTCTGAATCACAGATGTATCCTTGTAACAAAGGTGACAAAAGTGTGACATTCCTTCTATATGTCAAACTAAACCTTCCACAATTCTCCATCAATCTGCTTTACAGATGGCATCTTAACTTTATTAAGAGGGTGAACAAAAAAATCTAAAATCTTCCTAGTTTAGAAAGGGCTAATTCATTATAATGTATGAGACTTGTTTAAAATCTCTAGGTTCCAGATGTGATTTCCAGGTTTTCTTGCAAGAAGCTCAAGGATGGCCATTTTTGAGGTTGGCAAGTCTGCATACTCTGCAATATATCATAAGAGTATGAACTCAGCATTATGGCCCAGCTTTGTGACCTTGAAGCAGCAATTACAGGAATTCCCTTTTTAGACCCCAGCATCAGGCTAAAGGGCTCATTGCCTGTCTGAAGCATAAACCTCCTTGCACACAAATACTGGTGGAACTTTTGAATCCCAAAGGCTATGGCTAGTAGTGCTTCCCTTTCTATCTGGAAGTAATTGCTTTCAGCACGTGAAAGGGACCTAGACTGCAAATGCAATAGCAGTGGCGTAGCTAGAGGGGGGCAGGGGGGGCGGTCGCCTCCCCACAAAGCCTTTGAAGGCCTCTGTCAGAAATTTCTAGTGTCTGTCGGAAATAATTAAAAAAATTCATTTGAAACACTTACAACACTTGTTATGTCATTAAGCAGAATTACACATCGAAATGTCAACGTGAAAATCAAAATTCGGTCTCAAATCTCAAATCGCCAGGAAAGCAAAAAAAAAGGGTCCCCAGATAATTACACATCGAAATGTCAACATGAAAATCAAATTCCGGTCTCAAATTGCCCGGAAAGCAAAAAAAAAAAAAAAAAGGTCCCTAGATAATAGTCTGTCGGAAATTTTTGCTTTTGCCCCCCCCCCCCTCCACAAAAAATGTCTAGCTATGCCACTGTGCAATGGGCCTTGCCTTTCCATCAATAGTGTGTGATGTTGTCACTGCCCCAATATTTAATTAGAAATTCATCAACAGCTAAAATCAGTTCTAAGTCTGGGTCATAATGCACAAGGGCATCCAAAGAGCTGAGAACCTTCTTCACCTTTTCAAGGGCTGTTTCACATTTATTTGACCAGACAAACTGATCCCCTTTACCTCATTTAATGGAGCAATTATGGTGAACAATTTTGTGATAAACTGGCAATATATAATATTTTAGTTTATCACTCCACAAAATGGATTAGATTCTTGGGTATCTTATGCACTGGGTGCTTCTGGGATGGCTGCAACACCAGTTGAAGTAGATGAAATTTTCCCCCAGAATTCAAAATGAAACATGGAGTTACACTGCTGAGTCTTGTATCAGGGTGCTCTTTGCGCATTTTAATTTCATCCCAAATTCGCTGTGTTTCGTTAACACCTTTTTAACTTTTTTTCATATGATCATTGTCAGGGTTGTCACCAAGGCAAACTTAGTGCCGAGTAATTCTTGACTGTGACCCTTTAAGTGATCACCATTTTGGGATGTAGAGGTGTGGATATTTTGCTGCACTCTAAATTAATGCTCCAATTGGCCATCTCATTCTGAGATTAATGTTACATCCAAATTTCTGCAAACATCATAAAATTATAGTACCATTATTGGGAAAAAGGGCTTGGCAGAATGTTTTTATTTTAACATGAGTGGTGGGCGCAGTTCACTAGTGTTGTAACAAGTCACCCAATTTTGTAGTCAAGTCATTTACTACTTTTAATGTGACTCGAGTCACTGTATTAATTCTATGAGGAAAATTTTAATACTATTGCTCGAGTCATTTCACTCCTGAAAATTAGCGACTGGAATCATGACTCGTTACAACACTGCAATTCACCAGTCAGGGGCAGGACTGCCCAGCGTAGTGACATCCCTGATATCTTTGTCATCCACCCCTGTGACAATCAAGTCATCCACGTAGCATGCTACCCCAGAAAGACCACTTAAAATCTGAAATATGGCCGTGGCAAAAGCCACACCAAATGGTAGTGTAGTAAGCCTGTTACACTGAGGTGAGCACAGTATTTATACATCCCAGATCCCTGGAAATTTCTTCTAACACCAGCTGGTGATAGGTGGTTGTTGAAGGGCATAAGCAGTTGGCCCAAACTTATTTTGAAACAACAGTTACAATAAATTTCACAAATTCCTCTTATTTCCCTCACAAGTGTATATATTTTCATGATATTTCAGAACAAGAAGATTGCATATTCAAGGTAAACCAAGGAGTTATGCTACATATATGAATTTCATAATTTAGTGAGAAACATTGTCAGATGATTCTTAAGAGCCAGTCATGAAGTAGGATATCAGGGTACAATAATCTAAATTGGAGTGACTGCACGTTCCCTTGAAAGGACTTTAGGGAGGGGAGGGGAGAGAGAAGAGGCTCATGAGAGACCTTGTTTGTCCATTCAGCTGACTGGAAAATATTGTGTAAATACTGCAACAGAATCCTAGCAACAGAAAATAGCCTCTGTCATTAGTAAACCATTCAGTCCCATTAGTAAACTCTGGAAATACCATTTATCTCCAAAAATATAACACATTACAAAAGTTATGAATGTTTCACATTTGAAAACTGGAAAGCTTGGATGAACAAATTATTCATGAACTATGAAGGAGTGAATTTGTGTGACAACCTTATTTCTTGAAAATGAGGTTAATTGGTTTACCGAGTGTAATACATTAAATTTTGGCTATTCTGTGCCTGTGAAGCATGACTATTGTATGAAGGATTGGAAATTTTCTGTATAACAAATGGAATATTTCCCATAAAAGCAAGTGAGGCTGTATATTCTTATAGCAGCATTTAATTGTGTTAGGTTCTTTAAAGGGGCATATTAACCGCGTGTTTGGTCTAGCGGTAGAGCATCCGCCTCTCACGCGGAAGGCCCGGGTTCGATTCCCAGGTCGAGTCATACCAAAGACTCTAAAAATGGAACCTACTGCCATTGTGCGTGATGCTCCGCATAAGCAATGGAGTAGGGAAAACAAGCCAGTGAGCCACAACTGGAAAAAAGGCCGTGGCCGGCTCGACTTGAACCAATAGGTTGGAAACTGGGCCGTAAAACTCCATCTAACAAATTAAAGGGGCATATTGAGTTGATATTGGTAACTTAAAGAGGGTGGTGAAGGGTACTTAACTACCACATGACCATGATTATTGTTAGCACAATTAGTCAAGTTTTACATCCAATAGTTACGTATAAAGTTGAAATTTTGAATTTTTTGGTGTACTGGAGTAACGGTTGTGTGCATAATTTGAAAAAGTGTCTGGTCACGAATTTTTGAAAACCGAATTGAATTGTTTATTACTCACTTATGAAACATTCATTTGTATGCAAGATGTGGGGATTGTTTAAGTTTGACCATTTGTCATAAGTATGTGAAGAATACTTAACAGGTTTGGCAAAATTTGGTGAATTTCATGAACCAACTCAATGTGCTGCTTTAAATATCTTCATTTCTTTCTTATTTTTTGCAGGTTGGTATAATTGGTGGGACTGGCCTTGATAATCCAGACATTTTACTTGAGCGAACAGAGAAGAGAGTAATAACTGCATATGGTGAGGTAATGTATAGATATGCTACCACAGTAAGTTTGGTTTCATTGCCACACATATACATTTCTTGACTCCTATGCCCTCCCATACATGAAGCATTTTAGCTGCCCTTTCTTTTCTAAAGCCCTTCTTTTATTCCTGTTTTCTTAATTTATTGTTGACACTGGAATGAATTTATTGCATTCATAAAGGAGGTCCCTAGCTAGCTACTACTGTATTACAAATCTTTGTAACTGGTACATGTACTGTAGCTAAATATGTAAGATGTGTTAGAGTTGTAGGAAGGAAGGTCTTTAGTGTAAAACATACCAGTATTTGTTGGTTCTACAGAATTATGCAAAGTCATAAAGTTGGTTTAATTTAATAACCATATAACAGGATTCAATTTAAAAGCTTTTAAAGGCCCCGTAAGCTCACCCCAGACAGTAACAATTCTCCCAACTAACGTAACTTCTAGCCCTGCCTCCAATTTAAACTGTCTACTAGTAGTAGAACACTTCCAAGACAGAGCCACAGTAGCCTGCACTGAGTTTCAATTGCTTGAGGCAATACTGAAAAACAAACTGTGACTGTAAGCCTTATCAATTGGGAATACAACTGACTGTCCAAGTCATGATTACCAACCAGAGTGGTGCTATTATTGTTTGAATGAATGCCAATCAAAGTACAGTAACCAACTGGATTTAGGACTATGGGGATATGTCTACATATATTTGGGGGGATGCCATGGCTCCTTTAAGAAAGCTTGGCTAAAGCTGTGGAAGAAGTTCATATACATGATGTTTAATGTTCTGTTTTATTTTTACAAACAGCCATCAGATTCTTTAGTGTGCGGAAAAATCGGAAATGTTGACTGTGTTCTACTAGCAAGGTTTGTCTTTTCATTTTTCCTTCAGATTCATTGTTTTTTAATTCCAAATTATTGGCCAAAAACTCAACATCAACATCACTGCTGATGGTGTGCACATTAGACACCTCAGGTGGTTTGGACATGTTGAATGCAAATCAATTATGGCTTGTCGAGAAACTGTCGTTAATAGGGATTAGGCAGGATAGGCACTGCAAAGAGTGGCCAAGAAAGACTGGGTATTAAAGGAAGATTTCAAATGCTAGGAGCTGGAGGAGGTTGATGTGAATGATAGTTACTGACACATGGAGGACACATGGAACCTTCTGCCTTTGTGCTTGGTGCTCAGCCTAAGCATTGGAGTAGGGAAAACAAGCCAGTGAGCCACAACTGGAAAAAAGGCCGTGTTCGTCTCGACTTGAACCAATTGGTTGGAAACTGGGACGTTAAACCTCATCTAACTAACTAACATGGAGGACAGCAGTTAAATCTGCCACAGGTCTATCCATCTGAAAAGGGATACACTGACATGAAAGCAGATGATGATGATGACAATGGGAATTAGTTAAGTACAGATACAATTAGCTGAGTGGATGTAGTGTGACTGCTGGTTTGTCAAGTCATTTACTTGAGGGCAGAATTATACCTGTATCATACTGTAGTTGTGTTGCCTATCTTAAGGTAAATGAGTCTGTCAGGGGGACTGCTTGTTCAAGCTTCTAGAAGTTTTTTCTCTCCTCCACCTTATTGCTGCAATCATATTTTATGACTGTTATGATTATTAATTTGAAAAATATTGAAACTGGAGTGTCAGGGCTAGTGTTCCGCCTTATATCGAAAACTATCGTTATCGCGATAATTTCTCTTTATCGCTATACGATAACAAGAATTCAAAAATGATGATAAATTCTAGAAAAAAATGAAAAAATTTGCCTTGTAATGCTTTATTTCATCCCATTGCTGTCTCCAAAATGTTTTCCTTTTATTGAAGACATTCTTTTTTTACATTGAACTGATGAGAAAATCGATGCAAGTTCATCATTGAATATTCTAACATGCATGAGCATAGAAGCGAACTTCAAGGGAAATTGTCTTTATGAAAATTATCGTGGATATTGAATTATCGCGATAAATTTTGTTCTGTTATCGCGATGGTAAAAAAGTCGATGTCGCTCAGTACTAGTCAGGGCCTCCACAGGGATGAGATGGGGGAGGGGAAAGGATGGAGTTGAGAGGGGGAGGTTGTGCAGAATCATATTGTTATGGGATGTGCAATGAGATTATGTGAAAAACATTGCATGGAACTTATAAAGGGAGTTGCACCATAAATGCCTACCTTCACCCAACCTCATTCTTCCCCCTGCCCCAAATGTTGGTATCAGAGGTTTCTGAACTATAGATTTAATTCCTAGTTTGTAAACTGGTGAAAGTGAACTTTCAAATGCAGTCAGATCATATTTGTGTTTAATTATAGTTAAAACAAAGGAAGGAACTTAAATGGCAAAAGCCAATGAGGTTAAAGTGAAAGTACTGTATTTTCAGGTAACTCAAAGATACACTATTTTGTTGATCACCATTACATGTCGACATTGCTTTATCTTCTCTGCATAAAACCAATGTTAGTCGGGTACATGTGACTAGAGAGGAAATTTTTAAACTGGATTGTGAAGAAGGTGCTGTTAGTTGACAGTTTGTCTACTGACAATCATTTATGGGGGCATTGCTCACTAGTTGTCAGTTTTTTTTTTTTTTGATAATTTTTGAAGATTAGTGCCACTTTGTAGCCAGTAAGTTGTTTGCCTTGTTACAGGTAGTTTTGCTGTCTGCACATTAATAGAGATGAACATGTAATGCATGTGTGGTATATTGAAGCGGTGATTGCACTCTGTGCGGACATCTCTTTGTTCTAATGTCTCTATATTCCGAAAAGTCCACATAAAGGTCAGTTTAAAGATAAGAGTTAGGTTAAGTTATGATAAGATTATGGAGGGTTCCATGTGTCAAAACATAGGGGAGTAACCATTGATGGATGGGGTAATTTGAGTGACTGACTGATATTCCTACTTACAGGCATAACAGACAGCATGGTGTGAGCCCTTCTTTCATCAACTACCGGGCAAATGTTCTGGCCCTGAAAGAGGAGGGATGCACCCATCTTGTTGTCACCACCGCTTGTGGATCCCTTCAGGAACACATCCATCCTGGCGAAATTGTCATTCTTGATCAGTTTATAGACAGGACATACAGAAGAGAATGCAGCTTCTATGATGGCAAAGAAGGTCACTTGAAGGGTGTCTGTCATATTGCCATGGGACATCCATTCTGTGAACCATTACGAGAGGTATGAAACCATTCATGCTGTGCTACCAAAGTAACTTAACTTTGACCTTTAGAACCCATGGTGTATGCCTTGGAGTGTGTTCGAGTTAGATGAGGTTTTACGGCTCAGTTTCTAACCAATTGGTTTAAGTCGGGCCAGCCACGGCCTTTTTTCCAGTTGTGGCTCACTGGCTTGTTTTCTCTACTCCATTGCTTATGCTAAGCACCAAACACAACGGCAGTAGGTTCCATTTTTTAAAGTCTTTGGTATGACCTGGCTAGGAGTGGAACCCCAGACCTTCCTACTGGAACTTGAACATATGGTGTATGAATTTTAAACCATTTCTCACTGTGTTCAGATGTGATATAACATGGGCATCATCACATGATAAACCCATTTTAGACTGAAGATTGTGACCTCATGTGAGTGCACCAATCACAGAGATGCTCACCCCCACCACTGGATCAAGACCATGAGTGGGCTAAAATTATCAGAACCACATGCCACATGCTCATATCAAATCACCTTCAAACATGCATGCAAATGGTGGGTTCATATTAATATCTTAATTAAATATTAACATGCTCAAATGTGGTGATTTTGTCTACTGCACATAAATTATGTGGAATTCCTAACATGGCTGGCTTCTGTAAATAAATGGCAGTGAAAGTTTGCAGGCAGCTTTATGATGATGGGCTTGTTCCCTTGATCACTTTTTTGCTGTTTCTTGTGAATGCAACTGTGGTCTCAGTAGTGAAACAGGTGCAACATGATGTGCCCATCATCTCATGTGAACTCAGGGTCATGTTGGGAATCACAATAAGGTGAAATAGAAACTATGATATAGATACTTGTACCAAATTTTTCTCATTTTCCATGAGAAACTGATTTTCTAAAAACCAGCTGACTGTTACGAGACTATCTGTGATGGATCTGGGTTATCATTTCAGCACATGAATTCTAACCACAAACCTTAGGGCATGCATTGGACAATCAGATTCACCAACCTGGCTCAACATGTCTCTGTCTGAATTTCCTAACTCTTGTTGAATATAGGCAAACAGTTTTTATTATGGGAGGATAAGCCATATAAAAATTTAAAGGTATTGCAATTGCCCAAAGATGAATCAATGAGACAAAATGATTTTAAAAAAGTTAAGATTTTCTTCAACTCCAAGAAGTAATTTGGCTGTAATTTAATAAGCCACATAATTGCCTCTAAGTAATAATCAAAATAATCCAGTGCATTAAGGGAATTTTTGGCAAAAAATGCTTTATAGCTCTGTTTGTCTGTAAAAGTAAGAATGGGGCAATAGTACTTGTATACTTTGTAAAGAGTTGTCTATAACAGTACCCAAGAAAGATTCAGTTTAATTTACAAGTGTTAATCAAATCTTTAAGTCTTTATAGTTTATCCCCAAAACATTCATACTTAGAGGTTATTATTCCTTAACAATAAATCTGTTTAGTTGTTAACTAGCAAAAGGAAAGTCGCCAAATCTGGTCAATGTGTGAAGTAGAGCTGTGATGGTGTGGCAAACCACACAAAATGTTGCAATTGTTTAGCAGTTAATTACAATTGGTAATTATTGATTGAAAGAACAGCAGAGGGTAGTAAAAGCTGATGATGCATTTGTGACCTTTGTATTTTAAGATTCATGAAAGGTAAGATTTACAGAAAACTGAGAATTTCACAGATATTAGGATATTGAGGTGGATAAAATATGGGGAGAGATCTAAAAAAAAAAGATTAATTGCAATCAGCTTTTTACCTAGAAGTTTATTTGATGTGAAATTATTTTGCAGCTAATCACTGTATTATCAAATCACTAGTGTCCAGACATAGTATTCCATTTTTCATTGGTGTTTTTGTTTTGCATTATTGTATGTTTATGTTAAAGCTAAAATTTTTCCGTTTTCTAAATTTGGGATCCTGTGTTGTTAATTTTTCATTTTCTGTGATCTTCCCGTTTTCCTGCCGTTTTCCATGTTTTGTCCATTTTTCAGTAAATAAGGAATTTTCAGTATGAATTTTTCATGGTTTTCTGTTTACAGGATTTCAGTAGTCCTGCATATGTGTGTATGTTTTTCACACTCCTAAGCTGTAGTATAGTAGTAGAGTCTAGTAGACCTTGATAAACAGTAGGCTAACAGTATCCATTGTTTTCTGCTTTAAGTGTTCTAAAACTGAAAGTTTGCAACTTCTCACATTTCTAATGTTTTTTTTTCATTGCTGGTCAAAATTGTGAATTCTGTGTTCTGTTACCAATTCCATGAATTCTGTCCATTTTCCATAACATGGAAAAATGTTGGCTTTTATATCATCAAAGATGGAATTGCATGTTGTTATGAAAATAAGTGTTCTCTGTTTATGGAGCTCCCAAAACTATGCTGCTTCCTTTCACTGTGCCTTGTATTATGTTTGACAGCTTCTGGTGGAGACTGTTAAGTCCCTAAACATTTCCTGTCATCACAAGGGTACAGTCGTAACCATCGAAGGACCAAGATTCTCAACTCGGGCAGAGAGTAAGCTGTTCAAGTCCTGGGGTGCTGATGTCATCAACATGACCACGGTACCAGAGGTTGTATTAGCTAATGAGATGGGTCTCCCATATGCTGCCATCGCCATGCCAACGGACTATGACAGCTGGAAGGAGGATGAGGACCATGTAAGTCCATTTCTGTGAGGTCTTGAAAGGTTGGGATGGATTTGAAATACAAATATGAAACTATGCTGTCTTGCAGAATTCCTAGAAATACTGATAATACAAGACCCAAAAGTTTATCCTCAAAGGTCAAATTCTATGTTCTTTTCCTCCTTGTAATTGTATGTTTTCTGTGGCTTAAAAGGTCAAGTAAATGAAGTTTATTCCATCAAATTATGTTCTTTTTGTTTACTTTGTTCTCTTTATTTTCTCTTGTGTGACTAAAGTAGGCCTTGCACATCTCCCAGATATAAACAAAAGAGTGTTTGGACATATTTCTGTTGTTGCTTTCCATATTTACATCATGGTAAACTTGACACTTTATACAAAACTATTGTTATTTGGTAGTTGGTTAGTGTTAAGTACTTTCCCTTATCTTAAATTTGCAAGACTGAATATATTTGACTCAAGTTATACTGAGGCTTAAGTATTTTTTGGAAAGTTGGAAGGGTAAGCACATAAATATAAAATAGAATGCATTAAACTTTTTACTGTATGTCTCTTTGTGCTTGTTTGTAGGTAGATGTTGAGTTGGTCAGGAAAACTCTCAAGAAGAACAGTGAGAATGCTATGAAGATACTCAAAGCATTCATTCCAAAACTAGCAACAACTGACTGGCAACCAATTCTTAATAGTTGGAAGGTAAATATATTTACCTCAGTGGTCAGAGGGGGAGAATTCTAGGGCTTGAATCTTGCCATCCCCACCCCCCAAAAAAATATAAAAAAATGTTAAATTTTTAGGGGAATCTTGAATACTTTTGGCCACAGTGATGTTTTATCTACTTAAAGAATGGATGTATGTGTGTGGTCCTAAGTATGTTTTCTAAGGTGTGGGATTCATTTTAAAACGTGAGCAATTGTTGGCGGGGGGGGGGGGGGCGATTGGCAGTCTTTTACCTCCCATGTGTCAGGAAACATCAGTGGCATACATTCGTTTCTGAATACTGTAATGATTAAGAAAGAAACATAACTAGCAAAGAAATATTTGAGCAGTTGTACAAATAGATGTTTGTTAGTATCTTCCTCCTGTGCAACTGAAGTATTAATATACATGTAAACATACCACAGTTGCATTCACATGTAACTGTGGACCTGGTTATATAGGGTGGCTTTCCATAGAAGGTCATAGTTCACATGTATACTGATATGTGGCAAGCATGACTTTTCTAGTTGAATTCATGTCATGCTGTCCAGTGGTTGAAATATCTGTACTGTATATTAGTGCATGTATTTGCCGTGGATTTAATTAAACATTAAAGCTCATTTGGAAAAAGGTAACCAAGATCAAAAAGTAATGGCTAATTGATATTTTGGCTGGTGATAGTTTTTCATCCTGTTCTAAACTTGTTTGCATCCATGGACTTTGTTTTTGTGGTTCAGACAGGTCAGGTCACATGCAGACCATAGCGGTGGCAAATCCTTTGCATGAATGTAAAAACTATATCTTAATTTCATTAATTTTGGATGAAGTTGTACATTGTTCAGTATCACACAGTGTCACATGCTGTGATTAATTAACATGCATGCTCCATCTTTGACTCATGTGTGAAACATGAATATAGGTGAGCAAGTGACTTGTAAAATCTGTAGGGAAAGGGCAGTGTGGAAATTAATATTCATTTCTGTATACACAAGTTATGTGTGGATTATGATACATGACCTTCTATGGAAAGCCAGCATGATGTGAGTACAATTTTAGGATTGCCAGCACAAGTGAAGGCTTTCAGGACATTTTTTTTTTTTTTTGGATAAGTAAGAGGACAAACTTTTTCCATAGCAGCAGTGGTTTCACTTTCAATATCTGTTAGTAAGAGTACAAAGCAGGTGAGTAGGATGACATAGTATACCAGTGTGCTAAGTGCTTATGGAAGCCCTATTATTGATCAGTTAACCCAAATAAACAGTCAACTAAAGATGTTTTTGTTAAAGCTTGTTTGTGCACTTGATATCTTCTCAATGAATTTCTTCTCTTTTAACAGGAAAGAGCTGAGAAGGCAGTCTTTGCATAGCCCTCAACAAATCTACCTTTCTTCTAAGGTCAGTGGTAACTCTAACTTGCTGTTGGGAGTGGCAATAGCAACAGTAGTGGTGGTGACAGTGGCAACAGCAGTGGTGGTGACAGTGACTGACAGCAGAAGTGGTGGTGGCAGCGACTGACAACAGCAGTGGTGTGGCAACAGCAGTGGTGGTGACAGTGGCAACAGCAGTGGTGGTGACAGTGACTGACAGCAGAAGTGGTGGTGGCAGCGACTGACAACAGCAGTGGTGTGGCAACAGCAGTGGTGGTGACAGTGGCAACAGCAGTGGTGGTGGCAGTGACTGACAGCAGAAGTGGTGGTGGCAGCGACTGACAACAGCAGTGGTGTGGCAACAGCAGTGGTGGTGACAGTGACAACAGCAGTGGTGTGCAACAGCAGTGGTGGTGACAGTGGCAACAGCACTGGTGGTGACAGTGACAACAGCAGTGGTGTGGCAACAGCAGTGGTGGTGACAGTGGCAACAGCAGTGGTGGTGACAGTGACTAGCAACAGCAGTGGTGGTGGCAGATAAGTGATGATGGAGGTGATTATTTTGGTGTCACATAATGGTGGCAGCAGTGGCTTTAATGGTGATGCTGGTTGTTTGATTAATGTCCTATTACTTACAAAATACTGATACGAAGCAGTCTTCTTTAAGTTATTGTTGGTTTGTATTCATATGTTATTCCAATGTTTGAAATATGGTGTTTTTACCTCATTATATGGTATTTCCAACCCATGCTGAATCATGGATTTAGAAAGATCACAAAATTCCCTTTTCCATCAATTATTGAATAGTTTGATACTCAGAGTATGATCACTCTTTGTGAATTACAGCCTCCATTGCATTGTATGTTCAGTATCTGCCTGCATGGCGTGGTTGCTCTGTATACTCCAAAACCAAACATTTGGCTCTGTCCAAGCCAAGCCAAAATCAAACTGGCATTCATCTTGGCGCTGGGGACATCACTTTTAGTAGTTTATATATGTATAGATTTATATATATAGATACAATGAACATTTGTGGATGAGGTGAAAGAAATGCTGTATAGACTTGGGTAGAGAAATTTGGATGAATTTTCACATAAAAAAAAGAAAAATGAAGGGTTTTTTGAAAGTTCCAAGAGAGGCAAAAACTTGCCAGTTCATTAGGGTGCTTGCATTGGGATTACTTGAATTCAGCAATGTCAAACCATGCCATGAAATGGCTGTTAAGTTTAATGTGGTGTTTTCTAACCATTACTGATATGTATAAACTTTCATTGATGCCTTATAGTTATACAACACAGTACATCAATCTTAGTATTCTCCTTATGTGTTGAACACATGGTGTTTACGCATTTTTTTTTATTTAATGATTGCAGCTGGTTTTGTGTTTTCTGATAGCCATATGAAATGCTTTTTCCATAGACTCTGGCAGAAATGTGAAAATGTCTGTTCTTTTTCCCAAGATTCTCTGCTTTCCTTTAACATTTGATATTCTATTTATAAGCACAGTGGTGTTTTTAACCAGTACTTGATATGTGTAAACCTTTATTGTTACCATATAATTGTACAGTACAGTACATCAAAATTAGTATTCTGCTTATGTGTTGGACTCGTGATGTTTGTATTTTTTCTTTTTTTTTTTAATGATTGCAGATGGTTTTGTGTTTTCTGATAACAACATGAAATACTTTTTCCAAAGACTTTCAGGCAGAGATGTAAAAATGTCTGTTGTTTTTCCTAAGATTATCTACTTTCCTCTAACTTTTTGTATGTTATAAGCACAAATATTATTTTAAGCATCATAACTGTACACAAGATTGGTAATAAGGTACTGAACATGAGAGGACTGCCCTCTGTTCTGACATCCAAATATTCTGAAACATTAACATAAAGGTCAGTGTTAGGATAAGGGTTAGGTTAGGATTAGGTTCAGGTATTATGGTTACTTGTGTCGGAACAAAGAGGTGTAACCCACCATGATGCTCCTAATGCGAGTACCAGTTCATACCTCCAGAGTACTAGGGCAGGAATGAGTACACGTGTACAGAGTAACACTTGCTAGAGTAGGGAAACAAAACTGTTACCATGGCATATCAACTATTTCCATGAACTTCCTTTAACCATGAGTACAAAGGAATTCAGTATTACAGTCTTAATTCCAGGCACTCATGACTAACTTTTCAAGTGACTTTGAATTTGAATTTATGAATTGCCTCACTGGCAGGATCAAATGGTTTTGCAGGCTGCATACAGCCCTGTCCTAGACCCTGTATTCAGTGCATGTTTCTTTGAACGTTATGTCTAGAAACTTGGAAATGATGGACATAAATTGTTACCCATGGCTATAGCTGTTGGTAAGATGAATTCCAGTAGACCAATCCTTGGTATATTCATTGGGATTATTCTAGAGCTTTGTCATGAAAAGTAAGAAGTTCAGGTTATATTTTATTTAGATGCTTCGTTCCCTATTTTTTATTGATATAGGAGCCTCACATTTTTTCAGCAGTTGGTTGAGAAGCACACTTCAGAAAGGTGGCACTCTTCACAGTGCAAACTTTACCCTGGTAAACCACTAAACTTTGGTGGTGGTGTGTAACGTTTTAAAATGTCAGATGAATTTTCTTACAAAATGTACCATTTCCTGTATACAACAGGCTGGTGGAATGGAATTTTAAGTCCCTACACAGGTTTTGATAAGTCTCCAATTGTGTAGAGGGAACAACAAGGGGGAGGGGAAACACCAACACTTATACATTGATTGCAAGATTCTTTTGTTTGTGGTGGAAGTCAGAGGCCATTTGAGGTCACTAGGGGTCAGACTGTTTCAACCATGTAAGCATGATTTATCAAATATTATAAGTGCCTTGATCTTATATCTGGCATGTAATGCCCAAAATTTAAAGCAAGAAGCTGATGTATTCATATGACCATGTGTGATCACGTGCCCATGGATTTTTAACTGTATTGACCTATAGTAACTTTACAGTGAAGTTGTCAACTTGAAACCCCTGTACTAAAGTTACATCCAGGTTGCAAAGAATCCTTTTGGCTTCCTAGTTGCTAAAAGGGGACAAAATGACCTTATGAATGGGGCTCCTTTTTTCCGTTCTAAAAACGGTGCAGTCCTGTTTGAACATGACAGATGGCAACCCTAGTATGCAGCAGCAATACCAGACTAGCTGTCCTACAGGAAGTGTCTTAATAAGAAGATAAGTGCAATGTGTGCATGAAGTGTTTAACCAAAGATGACATTTTTAAACACATTTTAATAATCTGTTACTTCAGTTTACATTGCAGAAGATGCAATACATAAGACCTTCCCACTTTCTGTTTCCTTTTCCATTTTTTTTCTTGTATATGTGTTTATTGATCCTTAAAAAGCAAGATGGGGAGCATGACTAATTGAACTTGTCTACCCTTCAGAAAAGGTGATGAGGGGGCATGTCATCCCCTTTCCCCTTAGCCCAGCTTGGGGTTCCCTGTTAAAAAACCTTCTACCCTTCTGACTACCTCTGCCTGCAATGTCATATCTTGGGAGACATTATTGGACGACGGCTACCATTTATTGTTCTGTATATAGGGTTTCTGCATTTTTAAAAGCCCACAATTTTCAAGAGGCAAGTTCCTTGGACCTTCATGTACAACAATCTTGAAACAACCTTAAAAAACTTTTGCCTGCTTTAGTACTTTTGCCCCAATTTGTTTGCTCAAGAGTGTAATGTGTATTTGGTCCTCCACCCAACAAATAACAACACAATATACATCATAAATTTAATATGATGTAAAAAGAAAACCATTTAACAGTAAATAATCTTGAAAAAAAAAAAACTGTCAAGCATCCGGTATCCTTCTCAATATCCAGACTTCCAGTTAAGGGCTTGAGACTGAAGAGGACAAAAAGGCAACCTTTTTATATGGGGCAACATCTTAGTCTACTGTAATGAAATCAGAGTGCCCAAAAGAGTGCACTAATAGCGCAGACTCCTCCCCCCCACCTCAGACTCCCTTCGCCCCCCCCCCTCCCCACCTTTACTACACCAGGCTGGCATAGTTAGGGGTTTTTGAAGGGGGAATTGCCATCTGTAGTTATGCCAAAGCAAAAACTTGGTGGGCTGACTTTTTCAATCATTTTTTTCCTAAATGAGGATAATGGACTGGCCCGGTACTGCTGCCTCCCAAGCAGGTGTCAAATATGTATCCCTCTTTGATGTAATACACATCTGCCAAGCAGGCAACCCCATGGGAGTGATGGAAACCCTGACTATGCCACTAGGCCAAATATTTTATCAGTAGGCCTACTTGTCCCAGATATTCAAGTTCAACTTCAAAGATAGCTACTTCATGAGTAATGCCACTGAATAAATGAAATTCTGAAATTTCAGAAAAAATTCTAAAACATTGTTACTTCATATCCATTCTTCCAAACATCTCATATGTTCTCCTGAAGCAAATGGAACATTAACGTCATCAACATAAGCGTAGGAAGCATTTTGAAGGGGGGGAGGGAAGTGAATGTTAGTGATCAGTGTCCTGGGAGGGGTCTAAGGGAAGGGGAACCCTTCCCCTTTGGAAATGTTTTGACCATTTAAAGTGCTCTAGATGCCAAATGGTGCAATGTTTGACAAACTTTGAAGTAATTTCATCCTATTCAATGCCATATTTTGGCAGCATATCATCAAAAGGAAGGGGGGGGGGGGCGAAGGGCGAAACGAGGTTTCTGCCCCCACCAATCTGAGTGCGGGCTCGCTGCCCCCCTTTTCCTATGCCTATGCATCCAAAATGTCTTTGGCTGGTGAACAATGGTGCTAGGCTTTCATAGTACTATCATGATGTTTACAGTGGCGGATCCAGAGGGGGGGTCGCCGGCGTCCGGACCCCCCCTCAGATTTTCCAATGTGCCCTTTTTCAAAAAATGTTTTTTTTTTCACACTAGCAAAAAAAAAAAACGAGAGTTTCACAGGTAATGACAGTGTTGTCCAATTCCGAGGAGATTTTGGTTACCCCCACCCAGTATCGATCAATCCACTAAAAGTCTAGCCATGTATCGCAGAAACTTTCGGCAATATATTTGACTACGGTAACCTATATTGGCCGCCCCGAAACCCGAACAGTGTAATCGTTTTACAGAGAATGTGACTACGGTATGTCTGCGTGACAATCAGGCATTCTAATCACTTTTCGCTTGGAACCACGTGTGGCGTGCTTGGGCATTCAGAGTAGCACAAAACACGCAGATATTACGTCATACTCACTAGCGATATGCAACGTATTACTATTGGGTTTTAATATTGATTCCAAAAGGTCACTGCTAGTCTTTTGGTCTTACAAAATAATGATCTGTTCACACTCCATAAACGCTACATCTACGAAACCTTCCCTCCACCCTCTAGTATCCATCCTCTCGTGAACAAGAGAGAGTAGGTAAATATGTTTCGCTTTGATATTTATAGTCTGGAATTACTCTCCTTTTATAGTGTTGCCCTAGTGATGGGAATAAAAAGCCAGTCTTAGGTAAAGTTCACAGCCAAGAGTTGACCAGAAGTCACAATAGACAAATCGGTGTTTGTTTCATTTTAAAATTACTATATAAAATCACCACCAGGTCAAATAACGCAGTGTCAGTCGGTTCAATTTTTTGACGTCTTTGGACCGATGACCGGTCTGCTGTCGCAAATGAAAAGCAAACATTTGACTTTAGTCATCTGTTCTGACAGAGTGTTTTTGACAGTCGCGATGCAACTATATAGGGAACACAACATACAGTATTTTAACCTCCTCCCCCAGTCGAGATAGCGGTAGTGCCAGGTGGGGGATGGGTTCATGCCACACGTCGGGGAAGGCTGGCTCCCTATCGGAGAAGTTTTACAGTTTCGTAGGGGAGTCTTAGTCGAAAGTACGCAGTCCCTGACGACAACTAATCGATGGTTTACCTGTTTTTTGCTCTCAAGAGGATAATTTCTGTAATAAGAACCCAAAATTTTCGGCGCGCTACGCGCGCTGTAGAGTCACTCTAGTTTTTCAAAAGTTCCATTCCACATAGCAGGATAGCACAATTCCTGCCCACCTTAACAGATAACATATGGGCAGAATACATAGTTTATGTAAAGGTCGTAACTTTCATCCCATATCGCAAAGTCTAGCTGGTGTTCTCTTGTGTGTGTCATGCGGTACAATCAGTTGGTGAGCGACTTACGGAGCAAAGTTTGGCTATTTCATCATATGGTCCAGGTGGTTTCGATACAATGTATGTTACACCCGATACGGTCTACAAACCCTACAGTTCTTTTTTCGTTTCGTCATGCATATGTTTTATGTGTAAGCCTATCAAAAAATTTCGCCCGCTTCGCGCGCTTTTCAATTTCACGATCCAGATTCAAAGAACACTAACAGTGCGCAACTCGGATCATGAAGTATTAAGTGATATAATGCAAAATATGCCTGCAATTGCATGGGATAATGAGGCTCCCACATTTGCCCTTCTCATCATACCCTCGAAATAGGGAATGTCGTAACTTGGGGTAGCTGACATGGTCCGGCCCCCTGTTGGAAAAAATTCTGCCGCCACCCATGGTCAGTTTACTTATTTTGGCTTTCATAAGTGTAATTTCTGGGATAAAACCCAAAATTTTCGGTACGCTTTGTCCACTCTTCCTCAGTTCAGTTATACTTATAGCTAAATATAGTACAAACCCTTTCCACCTTTTCGAGTTAATAAGTAGAATACATGGATTTATGTAAATGTCGGGAATTGGATCTCATTTCACTAAACCTGGTTAACGTTCACTTGTGTCTGTCGTACGGTACGTCTAGTGACTCGAGGAGGGAAGTACAATAAAGTTATGCCCGATAGGGCCCAACTGTCCGCTCAATTGTTCTATATAAGCTTTAAATTAGTACAAATTCTTATAAGTGTAGGCTTACCCCAAAAAATTTCGCGCGCTTCGCGCGCTTTGCAATTTCACCGTTTAGATTCCAGTTTTTGCATGTCTCTTGGTTTGTCCTTTCTTTGTCAATATGCGGTAAGTTGTGTAATCGCTGACGTTTATGGGAACCAAAATTTAAAAAAAAAATTAATGTGCCCTTTTTATGTTGGACCCCCCCTCAGAAAAGACCCTAGATCCGCCCCTGATGTTTATGTGTATTAGAGACGAAATTATGTGAAGTGAAATGAAATGAAATGAAACCAGAGAAAGGAGAGACAAACAAATACTTTCAAAAACCTTTTCTTCACAAAAATGATCAAGACAAAACACATGCATAACATATGTAATGGACTTTAATTTTTGAATACTATATATGGAACCACCTTGTGGTCATATGCAAGCCATAGAAAGTAAACCCACAGAATGTTAAAATGCCAGTAACAACACAGAAGGCTCTTTTAGGGGTGCAGCTCTTCGTTAAAGGTTTATGGATGTATCAAAACAGCTGTTTTACTTAATGACACTGAAGGTTAAGATTTCCTGATGAAAAATCCATTGTAATTACTTGAGTATCCTTTACCATTTTCAACAATACCCTCTCAAAGTTTGACCATTTCTGAGATTTCTCATTTGCTTTGCAGAAACTGATGTGGAGTGTTGCAGAGTGTCGGTATTTCTTTTGTTAACCCTTTATAAGTTATCTGTGGACTACTTACCACTTAGCTAGTTTCTAGCTTGGTGTTTAATGTGGACATTTTCAAAGTGGTCAATAGCTACTTCCAAAATATACCCTTCAAGGCATGCCAACATCACCACTGTCTTTGGAGTGAAGGTTACACAAACAAAGGATAACATACGATATTTCATTTGTCTCTCTTTCCACAACACAAATTTGCATATGAAGCTTAGTTTTATTCATGATACGTATGCCACAAACAGCCTCACAGCCTTGCAAAAATTGCCTCATTAAATCTCCAATTTGTTGGATTTTGATGGGAATTATGAGTATTTTAATGTTTTTCATGCTTCTTACATCAAACTGGCAGGTATTTTATGTACATGTCCACAGACCTTCACGTAAGAAGTAGTGCAAGGGTAACTTGTACATACCATATCTCATTTGAAAGCCATTTTCTTTTTTAGTTTCAAAATGACAATCTTTGTAGCATTTTGGATAAAAACACACAGGCAATCTTACAAGTTTCAAGCAAAAAGGTTCTGTCACATAATGTTAAGTACCACAAAGTATCCACTTTGTGGTATGGCAGCCTTGGACTGCATGAGCAGTTTGGCAAATAACTGGGCATATGCTGTGCACATGTCTAATATCAGTGTATGTGGGGGACTGGTCTATGTTCTGACATCTCTTTGTTCTAACATCTCTATATTCCGAAAAGTTTACATGAATGTCAGTGTTAGGATAAAGGTTAAATTAGGGTTAGGTATGGGTGATTATTATGTTACATGTGTCTGAACATACAGACATGAGAACACAGAGGTGTAATCTGATGTGTGCTAACATTCTGTGGGTTATAATCTCTATGATGCTCACAAATACTGCAAACATCACAAATGCTAATACAGATGAATATAATATGCTCCATGACCTCATTTATAATACTTCTAAAGTAGCAAGCAACTGTGTTGGACAATTCTTCATTTATTTAGTAAATTCCAGTGTAAACTTTCTCACTCAAAAAATCAGCCATTCGTCCGTATCGAGATACAAACTATGGACTTTGTAATAAGCTATATTTCAAAGCCTGTTAAAAATTGAATAGCACCCATCATACCTGACGTGCATACCACACAAAGTATTCCTTTGCCCAATAGGTTTACTGATCATGATTTAATTGTGATACACACTTAATTTTCAACCAGTAAAAATGATGAATATTCATGGTTTTTCTGTCCAAGAATGGGCAAAAACTATAAACTATGATCAAGTCAATGTGGCAAGACAATTTTGTGCAAAATTATAAAAAATGTTTGAGATGGGGTTATACATGCATGTGACTAAGAGTGACCTTCAATTAGTACTATACAATATTACATCATTTTTTCATTTTTTCTTTTTTTTTGGTGATTCAAGGCACTGAGTTCTTGCAATGTGGGAGATTTTTTTGGCAATCTCTCTACCCTGTGCTCAAAAAATCCTGCCTGCATATTTAATAGAAAATACCACTAAATGTATCTAAAAACTGACCAATAATGATGTCACATTTACCATAAAATGAAATTTAATTCCAAGAACTACAGAATCCACAGGATTGTATAAAAAACTGTGAGTAATTAGAATCATATCATTAAAGAGAAATAAGAAGAAAAGTTTTTTCTACAATATTAGAGCTAAATATTAAAGTACAAACAGAAACTGGATCACTCAACCTAAACCCCCAGTGAAATGGTTTGACCATTTACAAACCCAAAACAAGGAGAGTTTGGTAGTTGTGTTTGGTCAAACAGTGAAAAATAAAAGCTTATGACCCTGATGACATGATTTACCAGCTCTTTGTATCCCTGTAATGTGAGTAATAATGAATATATTATAGTGCAATGAGCCATTACTCTAACTGATAAAACCACAATCTACTATTGTGTTTTTCCCTTTTATGGGGGTGGGGGAGGGGGTATGGAGTGAATCCAATGAACAGGATTACTTTGAAATCTTCTAGCCCCAGGCAAGAAATAAATCAAACCCATGTTTGGTCAACATGTGAAGAAATATGGTTATTTGACTCCAACATTCCATCTCTTATTTTTTCTTTGACAAAAGTATAAAAACAATTAGAATCAGCTTATTTATAAGGAGTGACCAACTACCATTTCCTCTATAACTGTCCCTACTCCATCCTAACCCACACAGCCATTTTGGTCTGGTGTAATGCAAAAATATAAACAAGATGGCTACTTTTTCTAACTCCAAGGTTTCTTTTAGTTCCTGGTTATTCTCTTTCAAGGTAATCCTCTTGCAAGGTTTATCTATCACGTCAGTTGTTTTAACCACTTCCATCACTCAAGGATAGGTCTTTAACCAACAGTTTTGCCAGGTCTGTAGCCAGGCAAGGTACTGTATGGGGGTAAGATATTTTCTGGGGTGGGGTGAATGGGTTTTAGAGGGGAAGATATTATAGAATGAGATGCATTATTGCAATGGTAATTTCTACTTTGCAAGGCAGGGGAGGGGGGATTTTCAAGGGGACTCTGTCCCCTGACTTTCCCCTTGGCTACAGGCTTGACTGTTCCACTTTGTTTCCAAGACAAACTTGCATTGATCTACCATCTGGGCCTTTCAAATTTGTTGTAGCAATGAACACGTGAGGGTATGAATGAAGGGGGGAGGGCCTTGAACAATGTCCATCCCTCCTGTGCATATGGATAGATTTAATGACAAAAGTGTTATGTCATTGCCTTGTGAAGACTTAAGTTGATTTGACTAAGAAACCAAGCCCTCCTACCATTTTTTCTTTTATACATACTACTTACAAATTTAAAAAATAATATTGATGAAATGTAATGCATAAATGGTACAGCAGTTTTTTTTTTCAAGTTTCCTTGTAACATTTACATACTGTAAACATAATACTCCCACCAATATGGGAGAGGTTGTCAGAGTTCAAATTTATGTCAAAAGACTGGCAAATCAATCAAAAAATATAAAAATGTGTAATTTTATTCATTACTTTTATCAATTTTCCTGATATATTATGCATTCAAAAAAGCTGTAACTTTAATGTTGAATGATCTAACCTATTGAAATAGATGAGTTCTCTTCTGCATCTATATTTGATTGACAAATCCTTGGCACATCCAAACTTACAAGGCAATTCTCATCATCCCAGACAGTTTCAATTCTCCCAACAATGCAACTAGTAGCTCCTCCCATAACTGTATAAAGCTCCTCCTTATGCACACACAAACCTATTGTGTTGCTAAAGGCCATGTTCTGGTGAGTACACAAGGCTATAATGTGTAATCCAAGCACTCTCTCTGGCTCTGCATTGTGTGGAATGTGAGTTATTCTGCATCCTTTGAATTTTCAAACTTCGATGTCAAAGAGCAGTCACCAACTTAGAATTTCGATACCCCCATACTAAAAATAAACTTTGGGGGTGATGACTGTCTGTCTTTAAAACAGTGTTTCTTGATACTGGTGTACTGGTCAAAAAAAATGGCCTGAATAAAATTATTACCTTTCTGGGAAACTTTCCTCTGAAGCTCAATTTAGAAATAATCTCAGCTACATTGAAATAATTATTCATACCATTCACTCACAGAGGGGGAATGATAAAATATAAGCAAACTTCCAGCAGAAGAGAAGGACAAATAAAGTGAAAATATTTTCAAGCCAGAAACATGAAGGACAGACCAGCTGTTTTTATAAAATGACCTCTGACATCTCCATACACTGTACACCAGTCAAACTTTCTTTTCATTCTTAGAAGAGTTTGGAAAGGGGAGGACAGAAGGAACAATTAGTATATTGCTATAAATGTATACAATCACAGAGTACAAAACAAAAATTACAAAAACAAATTCTAGGAATTTCAATATTCCAGTCTTAACAAATCAATTAAAAATTAAAGTTAACTTTGAACAACTAAAATATAAAAAAAAAATCACAAAATCAATATCAAATTTAAAGTTAGCTCCATACAACTACATAAACTAATTCATGTTCTTATTATAAAGAAAGTAAAAAAAAAGGAAATCTCATTTCACACTAGTTTTATAAAATAACAGACTGCAATTACAATTTTAACATGACGAAACAGATTTGAACACTCATACTTTCAGAACACATTATGGAAGTGAAGGTTAAATGCCTTTTTGTTTTGTAACAGATGCTCCAGCAGCAATCTTCTTCCAAAAGATCATTGCTTACATGTAAGGTGATATTTATGAGTACTGGGTATATTTTCTGTCGAAGACGATGACACACTAGTTTCCTTTTTCTTGTTCTGCTCACTTGACCCTCTGTCAAAAAGAGGAAAAGAAGGGATGACTTCACATAAGCTTACTTTCTTAATCCTATTCTACCTATAAAATGAGAAAAAGAGAAAATGAAGAAACTACAATCCAGATATTTTACTGCAAGTTGGCAGTGACAGATATTCAGAACCTGTAATCCTCGTGAACATTTACTTTTGTAAGTGCCGCTTCTTGGCCATTTGCTTTACCATGTGAATGTGTCAACCAGTGTAACTAGACTTAGTCTAGTATAGATATGGATGAACCTAGAACAAACTGAAACAGGTTTGTTGCTTTACAAGGATTAAAAGAGCCCCAATAAATATTATATCCAAAATAAAACAAAATCTGACACCCAGAACCAAGCTAATTTGCATCACTTCAGTATGCTTCCCTTGACAATTTTTCAGCCCCATGTGTCGAAAGCAGTTGTGTTAAACCCCTAAAATGTTTTATAAGTGCAGAGCAATATTGTACCAAAGAATCAAAACACATTAAAAATGCTTTATGAAGTATACATGATGTCATAATGCCTATATGACATCATATTACATCACAGGGCTATAATATTTCAACATATCTAAAGATTAGAGGGTTATTCTTAATAAACGTATTAAGAGTAGACACTATATACACTCATGAAAGTAAAGAATAGTCTACTCAATTGCAGAAAGATGCACTTTGTACGTAGGTTTTGGTATCAGTTTGAAGTCATATATTGCTTCATCATAATGTGAACTTAAGATGTTAACATACTTTACAATTATCTGTATTTTAATTTTTAAAGACACACTTTACCTATCAATATTTTAAAGTGTATTGCACTGAGCATTAATTTTGCTTAATCATGACATCGCATCGCTTATCACAATGATTTAATTTACCACATAGAGGCTAATTATTTCAGCACCTTGATACACACTGTTGGAGCTGCAGTTTCACACAGTATGTTTAAGAAAATATGAAAACTTAAGCCCCTTTCACACTAGGCACGATGCGAAGCAATAAAGAAGTTGAAAACATTGTAATTATTTCGACTCTTTCACACTTACAGCAATATGGTGCGACGCAATACGAAGCAATAAAACTAAGTCGAAATAGCTTTCACCCACTTGTCACTAAGCGATATTTTGTTTAGCCAATGATGAGATAGAATTGCTATTTTGTTAGATCACATGACTAATCGATCATTGGAATATTGCTGAGAGAGGAAGCAAAAGTCACCTGTAAATTTAAATGAAAGGGCTGGCAACATTTTTATCGTGTTGTATCGTATCTGAGTCATATTGCATTGCGTATAGTGTAAAAGGGACTTCAGTGTTCTACCAAGGAAAAACTTCAGATAAAATTTGAAACCTGGGTTTTTATTGAAGACTCTTCCCTCCTGGAGAGCATAACCATGTTACCTGTCAGGATGAATGGTCATCATCTGGGATTTAAAGGCATTGCCTAATGGCATTTTGTTGGGGTCTTATATGTTAGGTTAGGTTAGATGAGGTTTAACGTCCCAGTTTCCAACCATTTGGTTCAAGTCGAGACGACCACGGCCTTTTTTCCAGTTGTGGCTCACTGGCTTGTTTTCCCTACTCCATTGTTTATGCTGAGCACCAAGCACAAAGGCAGTAGGTTCCATTTTTAAAGTCTTTGGTATGACCCCACCAGGATTTGAACCCTAGACCTTCCGGCTGCAAGTCGGATGCTCTAACCACTTGACCACTGCAGTCTGTTGTTGGGGTCTTATAGGAAAGATAAAATTTTTCACTACATGTCATCCAAACCCCATACCAAAACTCCATTCTTAACTCAAGATATCCCTTCCTAAAGACTGGTTACTTTTGACAAGAAATACCTCCAAGACATACCAAGATTTCCTCAAGGTCACAGAACATGAAGCCATGTGGGCAAATTGTCTCAGATTCCTTTTGTTATTCTTTATAATTGGATACCTTGTTTGTCCTTGAAATTTGATACCATTGGAATGTTTAGATGCTTTTCCGTGTACATATAGTGTAAAACTGTGCCACAGTTATCGTATAGCAAATAAAGTTATGAAATAATCAATTTAGTGATATCAACATTATAAAGAAATACAAAAGCTACATCTAATCAATTTGCCCAGATGACATCACAGATTTCCCATCATGCACTGCGGAACATGAAAATAAAGCATTTCTTCAAAAAATCTGTATCTTCCAAGTGCAAAATGCTTTTGAGATGGGGTTTTCACTGCCTAAGTACACCCAAAATTTTTCTGCTTTTTTTGGAACACACCAAATTTGGTCACCAGAACATGCTTTTAACACTGTATCATTTCCCCCAAAGGGGAGGCAGTGTTCCCAAAGGGGAGGCAGTGTTCCCTTATGGGGCTGGGGGCATGACCCTTGCACCACCCCGATATGATCAGGTTAACACGCTGAGGATGCAGGGTAGCAAAATTACAGTATCAGGTGAATGCTTATGCTGGTTCATTTTTTAAAATTACAAATTCTTTATACAGAGAAGTGTTGTAATGTTCCATGTTGAACACATTGTACCCTACAAAAGCATATAAGAAGATAAGATGTATGGAGACCTAATTTGTGAGCGCCAAAATCGTACATGGGTTGCGATGGTAGTATAGCCCAATGCTACTGTGTTAAAGTTTGAAATTTCGAAGCCCCGATAGCCCTTGAATATTCCTGAAGTGCCATTTACAACATTTTCAGGATAATAGTATGCTGAATGGGCTGGGGAATACGATCATCAGTTTCTGGTGATTTCTTTTGAATAAAAGCAAATACTAAAATACACTGTCATTCATTGTTTAAATAAATGCAGTGCACTGACCAGATACTACAGAGATAACATATCTTTCTTGGCTTGTTGCTGGAGTGAACAAATCTTTAAACTGGGGATATTCATCCTCCTGACAAAAGCCATGCCCCAATTAATTTTCAAAAATCATGATAAGTGGCGACTATCATGATGATTGGTTGCTAACTATACCGTATAAGCTGAATACAAATGTACATTGAAAAAGGTTTATGTTTTTAAATAATGAGTATTACAGACAGAGCATTATTAGCATTTCAGGGTCAGGAAGACACTTGGCTCATCGAGGACCCTTTACCCCACTGATAATTTAATACCAAAAACACTGTAAAATAAGGAACTTCGTAATTGTAAATTTCAGTTCATAGCAGCAGTCAGATGGTTGAATGTCTCCCCCCAAAAATGGACCAGACTATATTAAATGACCAAAAACCCAACTACAGTATATGTCAGCATGGGGGTTCCCCTCAAAATACAAACATACCTCATGAACACTGCAGAATTTTTACAATTCTGTAGAATGGTAAAGGCATACTTATCTAGTCATTCATGATTAACTGCTGTCCAAATTAAAAAAAACATTTGAGTAATTTCATTAGTTCGTTTATATAAATTCTAGAAATGTGAATCTTTTTTGTTGAAACTTGAATAGCAGTTTCTCCAATCAGGTCATCTTTTGATATCATGAACTACAACTGAATATTGGGTGGAAAAATATTCCACACTTTGAGGCCCTCTCTCCTTCGGTAGAATTGATTGTGCACTGCAGCAAAATGCCCCATCTACAGAAATGACCTGAAGTATACTTATCTAAATGATGAGAAAGGGTGTGAAGGAAATGTAAAATCACCTTTATACTGATCATCAATGAAAAATGTCGCATCATCAATGCTGTGGGCAAACTTTCTGATTAAGTACATGATTTTTGGTGGAATGACATCTTATCCCCAGAAAATCTCACTGCCAGCAAGCATTAATGCGTATCTACTTTAAAATTATTTTAATTTCTTGCTTCTCTGAAAAATAAGACAGGTGGCTTTAATACCTTAAATCCACTGTTGTGCCACTAGTTGAAATAACCCTTAGAAGTCGATAATGTGCTGGTACAAAATTGTTTACAGGATGTTAATAGCCTATTTTTACAAGCGTAGGTGTGCAACCTTGTAAATGCATGTAAATGTACTGGTACGTAATATACTGTTGGTAGAAAATTTCATAGCATACAATACAGTTGGTCAAGTTCATCTATTCCTGTGACACAGGTATACTTTGGAAAATGAAACCCTTGCGACCGCCACATGAACTAGAAAAGTCGTTCCCAACCATGGGTGGGGAGGGGGAGGGGAAGAGGAGGGCTAATATCTTTTAGATGATCACACTGATTTTTCAGGTTGGTCATTGGTCTATAAATTAATTTATCATTTTAGTCAATGTTGTGAACATTATGTTTTGTATTTAGACATGAATATGTGTGCCTTTAAGATGACCTTTTGAATTTGCACATTCTAACTTCAAATGCAAATTTGAAGTTTCACAACTTTTCTCAATTTGTATTATCTGATGTTAAAGCTGGAGTTGCATGTTTCACAATTTATCATATTTTTATGGGTAGGCAGGGAATTGGGTCATTATGCTCCATAGTGAAGAGAGGTATGAGAGGAATGGTTGGCAACCACTGTACTAGATGATTTGTGCTGTTCTGGTAAAGGATGTTCAATGTTAAAGTACAGATCACAAGTAATATTGCCACAATGATGTACTGATATTCCCACACATACCCAACAGATTATACCTAAAGTAACCAGGAACTTTCGAAAAAAGACATATATACACTCCTCATAACTTGAAAATATGTCCCGGTTTGGTCAGACGGGTACCAAATTATTTCCATAATATTGCTGCTTGTGGATTCAAGAGTCATTCAAAAAGGTAAACTATGCAGTCTGTTGCTTCAGAATATACATGTATGAATTTAGTACGTGTAGGCATGTGAACTCAGTATCAATACCTTGCCATGTGAGCCTGTAATGCCCTGGGTGCCAGAATGCCTACTATGACTCCTATGGTTAATTCTAAACAGACAGACTGTTTATTTCTGGACACAAAATGGCCAGTTTTAACTGATGCAGTGTTTGACTTAGTTTCATTCTGTTGTAGTGATACTTCTATGTCGGTATATTCAATCTTTTTTAAACTGGAAACAGCAAATTGCGATGGAAGTATGAAGATATGTATGAAGATATGTAAATTTCTTTGGCATGTGTGAGGTAATTCCAACCTCACGACCTCGCAAAGATGACATATTATAGTTTAATGCAAGCTGATTTTTTTGGTTTCATTTGTCTAGAATCTATTAACAATTTTTTAGGGGAAAAGCACTTTCCCTTCAAGTAGTTGACATTTTGATGAAATATGATGTCATACTGGCATTATGACATCATACATACATCATGAAGCATTTCAATCAGGTCATTTGACTCTTTGATATCATATTCCTATCCACTTGCAACACATTACTGGGGTACAGTACAAAAGCAACGGTTTTCTCAGACATGTGCTACTTAAATGTTGTCAATGGTGGCAATTTTTAATTTATACAAATTATCATTTTCCAATGTCAGATTTTGTGTGATTTTAGATATAATGTTCAGTGGGGTTATTTGAAAAACCTTTTGCAATTTGTTTGAGGTTCCCCTAAGTTTGGCTTATTTTTACTGGACTAAATGGAGCAACAGACCAGGAATATAGGTCTGAGGGCTGAGGGATTTATCAATGTTCAGTTGCCTGACCTTTCTGGGCTTGTAGCTCAACCAGAAGAAAGCTTCTTTTTAGGTTCTTTGGTTTTCATCACTTGGCAATGGCCGTTTGGACATTGACCATAAGATGAAACAATGTAAAAACGTAACTGTACTACCTCTAGTTGTGATTACATATACAAGTGTATTACCTCTGGTTGTGATTACACAGCCAAGAGTATTACCTCTGGCTGTGAGTGCACAGACAAGTGTATTACCTCTGACTGCGAGCACACAGACGAGTGTATTACCCGAGTGTGAGTAGTGTAGTGTATTACCTCTTTTTGTGATTACACAAGCAAGAATATTACCTCTGGCTGTGAGTAGACCTGTAGACAAGTGTATTACCTCTGACTGCGAGCACACAGACGAGTGTATTACCCCTGAGTGTGAGTAGTGTAGTGTATTACCTCTTTTTGTGATTACACAAGCAAGAATATTACCTCTGGCTGTGAGTAGACCTGTAGACAAGTGTATTACCTCTGACTGCGAGCGCACAGACAAGTGTATTACCCCTGAGTGTGAGTAGTGTAGTGTATTACCTCTGGTTGTGAGTACACAGGCAAGTGTATTGCCTCTGGTTGTGAGTACCAGGGCTGTAACCGAGTCCACCTAACCCAATTCCGGGCCAATTCCGATTCCAGTGGCCACCATTCCGGGCCAATTCTGAGTCCAGTACCCTCCAATTCCTAGCAATTTCAGGTTTTCAAATTCTGAGCCAATTCCGAGTCCAGCCATTTCACAATGAAGCGCCTCATTTAAATACTTTTTGTACTATTTACAATTACACTTATGATAAAAACAGGCACTTTTCAGGAGTCTCACTCTTCCTACGTGACCATTTTATTGCTTAATTTGTTCACCAATTATAATGCTGTCTCGACACATTAATGAGACTTTCATTTTTGTGGACTCAGCCAGAATCGGCTTCAAGTCTGAGTCCAGCTGAACCCATCCCGGGCTAATTCTGATTCCGTTACCTCCCATTCCAGACCTATTCTGAGTCCCGTGAAAAACAGACTCCAGTTCAGAATCAAGTGCAAGTCCGGACTTGGATGTTACAGCCCTGGTGAGTACACCTGTAGACAAGTGTATCACCTCTGGTTTTTGAGTACACATACAAGTGTATTACCCATGGGCATGGATCATGGGGGGACGGGGGACGTGTCGCCCTCACTTTTTTGGAAGGGGGGACATCTCCAATAAGTCCCCCCCCCCCCCTACTTTATCAATAATGTAACAGATTACAAATTGGCACTACATTTTAAAGCTAAACTGTGCCCAAATATGGCACCATTTGCCATATAGACACCTTCCTATTTCCAATTTTTTCAAAGGGGAGGGAGACCCCTCCCCCAGGACGGTGATTCGCAAATGGTGACAAGTCCCCCCCCCCCCACCTTTGGAGATGGATCCACGCCCTTGGTATTACCTCTGATTGTGAGAAAACATACAAGTGTATTACCTCTGATTGTGCACACACAGGCAAGTGTATTACCACCTGGGTGTAAGCACACATACTGTATAAGTGTATTACCTCTGGTTTTTGAGTACACATACAAGTGTATTACCTCAAATTGTGAGCACACAGACAAGTGTATTAGCCCTGGGTGTAAGTACACATACAAGTGCATTACCTCTAATTATGAAAACACAGCCATGTGTATTACCTCTGCTTGTATCCACACAAGTGTACTACCTTTAACTGTATTATGTAATATGTTACAATTAATGTGTTAACTACTTTTCAATGAAAATGATCACAAAGGCTGCTTTACCTCCAGTGACTGACTCTTAAAGATAATCAGTTAAAATATAAAACTCACAAGCATAGGTATAAGAAATTAATCCATCAAAGCAAAAGTTATAGAAAATTCAAATACATTTCAGATGAACTTTAAATGAAACATTTTCAGTCTTTAAGGAAGACAACCCTTTGAGGAATACATCTTTATGATAGTCAATCTTCCCAATTCCACTTTTCTCCCCATGCTTATAAAGTTCAGTATGAACATACCTGCATCAGTAATCTCCTGATTACAAGGAGAATGGGTCATCATCAAGGATTAATGGGATGCCAGTAGATGTCGTTAGTTGTTTACTTCCGGTGTTTCCTCCGAACGGATCTGTGGTTTCAACAGAAGAAGTCATATGAGAGTTTTGAGATGGATCCTGCACAAACGTCTTTGCAATGGATGGTGAACTGACTGAAAATGGATCATCCGCAAAAGGATCGTCATGAACTGGAAGACTGGGTGGACGATAAGGTTTTTGAGATTCCTTGGAATGAGAGTTGATTTCACGCGAGAATGGTTTCGAGTCCGAATGATTTGATGACAGAGGCACAGAATGATGGAATGGGTCATGGTGGCCCTCAGAAAGGGCACTAGATGTGAAAGGTTCATGGTGAGTTCCTTTTGATGATTGATGAAACCCTGTCGTTGGAGCAGAACTTGATGCAGCCACTTGATCAAATGGTACTTGCTGAAATATATCTTTTGAAGAAATATTGCCAAAATTATTCGATGCATGAGAGTCTTGTGAAATGGAAGCATGACTTTCGATTGTTTTGCTTTCTGATGATGGGAAGCTTGTGAAAAATGCATCATCTAATGAGTTTGTACTGCTGGGTGTGGAAAACTTTACCCCAAACCCTTTACTGTCATCTTCAAAACTTGTCCAACTAGCTTGTGAACTCCTTTTGTGAGAAGAATCAGAATCTGACATAGTACTCGTGGTAGGTATTATTACCGGTAACGAGACTGGCTTTTTATTTCTCCTTTGCCTTGGTGGTATTGGGGGAGGAGCTTCACTCTGTTTGGGTCCCCGAGCAGGCACTGATGGTGGTTGAAAACCAAGGGGTAGGGGAGGGGGAGGGACACTTGGTGAAGGAATATCTGAATCGAATGTCAAAGATGGAGGAGGAAAATCAGGGCTTGGATAGGAGAAACCATGGGGTAATGGAGGGGGAGGCACTTGGGGGGAGGGAAATTCTTCAGGCTCTGGGAGATCAGGTGGAGGTTCTTCAGGGGAAGGCAAACTTTCATCTGGAGATGGGGAGCTACAAGTGACTGTTAACTGAGGAGAGGAAATAATTGGAGTAAAATTAGAGGATTTACTGGTATTTTCATGAGAAATTACATTAGCTTCAATGACTGTTCTAGTCTTTTGCAAAGGCAAGTTTAAATTTTCACTTGACAACACAGCTGTGTTGGCATTTTCTGGAATTACATTTTCATTGGAAGTTACTGGTATTTTCTGCTGCACTCCAAAATCTGACTGTTGGGGGTCACTCTGGGGTACTTTTGACTCTGTATCAGCTATTTCCCCCTCCTGAGCTGGAAGTAATGTATCATGTGTCTCTGATTTTGAATTTGGTGGTTTGTTTTTAATGACATCAGGACTCAAAGAGTCTAAAGAATTATCATCATTTTCATGTTTCAAGTCTACTGTGACATCATCAAAGGCAAAGGGAGGTGGATTTTTCCATAATGGTACCCTATCAGCTTCCCTAACCCCAGACTTTTCAACGGTTTCATCTGAGACTGTTTGTAACTTTTCTTCATCTTTGTCCAAACCACCTTTGTCACTGACTAATGTTCCCTCAATGTCATCACTACTTGCACATTGTTCTATTTCATCAACCTTTAATTCTGTTTCTTCCCCATCAGTCTTTAAAACAACTTGACTACCATTATCATCCAAGGTGATACCATTTACAGGGTCTGATAGTTTTGGTGTTACTTTGGTAGGGTCAGTGCCTTGCTCAGATATGGAACTGCCACTGGATGGTGAAGCATCAGATTCAGTGCTAGAAACCAGGGAGGAAGGGTCCTCTTTGCCTGAATTATCTACTGTTTGATCCTTTTCTTCTAGGGTCATTGGGCCAGCAGAAGGGGGATCTGTAGCTGAATGATCCGAGGACAAAGATTCAGATTTTAATTCCCCATTATTTAAAGCAGATGTTTCTGGTGATGATGAAGAAGTATCTGAATCAGACATACTGTCATTTTGCTTCTGTTGTCCCATCATGTTGGGAACACCCACTTCGCCCGGTTTTGCCATTTTGAATCCAGCAAACATGTCCTTGTTGTTTTTCTTATCTCCACTACCACCACCTCCAAGAGACCCCAGATCTGCAAATGGATCAGACTTCTGGGATGCAGCTGCTTGGCCAGGAGGTGGTGCCACACTTGCTGGTTGCAGAACATTTCCTCCAAATAAATCATTGTTTGTGGAACCCATGGCTGGTGGGCCAAATGGGTCTTGCATGGCCCTTTGAGGTGCAAATTGTTGCTGTTGCTGCATACCAAAGCCCTGTTGCGTCATTGGTGCACCGAAACCACTATTAAAGTTCATAGTAGACCCCATAGGAGGTCCAAATGGGTTTGCTGATGGGACCTGTTGTGGTTGTTGTACTTTGAGAGGACTACCCAGGGTGTCTCCAAATTCTTTAAATAAATCTTCAGAGGCAGATGACTGTTGCTGTTGTGGTGGGGAAGAAAACTGGTCTTCCATCTGAGAAAGGACAAAAAATATTTGAAATGTCGGGGCAAAATCTAGCACTTTACTTAATGAGTGTTTTATGTGAGTAGAATATAAAAGGTGAGTATTTTAAGAAAAAAAGAATTCTTGGACACTAATTAAGATCAGCAAACAATACAATATTGACACTTGCTTTAAGCTATTTGAAAGTTCTTGTTACATTGGAAGTTGACTTTAGGGTAATAAGATATATAGTAGTTCTTAGCTAATGACAAAATACTTTGAAACTTGTGTCCTGAATGCAAATACACAAGTAAACATCACCAGATATAGTATCAAGATAAAAGAGCTGTTTTACTAAATAACCACTGATCAAGATTCTCCACAATGAAAACTTTGTATGAAATTTTTTTTATCTCAAAATGCAAACCACATAGTTATCTATCATGAGATGTTGTTAGGTGCTACTTATTTTGCAGTATCCTTAAAAAAAAAATGAATATGCCGGAGTGCATCCTCCATGGGCTTTTGGGGAACAATGATCGACATAAATTGAAAATATTCATACAGACTTTCCCCAAGAGGGCTCAAAGCACTTCACAAAAGAGGCTTAAATATCATTGACAAAAGGTTGCATAAACAATTAAGTTTTTAATTGAGATTTCATACAATCAACACTTGAAAAGTTACAAATCTCATATCAATGGTTTTTATATGCCTTAAAGGCCAAGACAGGAAAAGGTGGTCACCATAAATTGAACATATCCTGGTACTCTCAGAAACTGCTATATCATAATTTGAAAATCTGAAGGAGCCTTATCTGCAAACTCTTACAGTTAAAAGTTGACAAAAATTCAGATCAACTAAACCCCAGCAGCACAACTTCAAATATCTTAAAGGAGCAATGGCATCCCCCAAATATATTTAGACATACCCCCACAGTTCTAAATCCAGTTGGTGACTGGCATTCATTCAAACAATAATAGCACCACTCTGGTTGGTAATGATGACTTGGACAGTCAGTTGTATTCCTTACTAGGTTCACAGTCAGACACACTTTGTTTTTCAATATTGCCTCGAGCAATTGAAACTCGGTACAGGCTACTGTGGCTCTGTCTTGGAAGTGTTCTACTGCTAGACAGTTTTTTGTGTTTAAATTGTGGGTGGGGCCAGAAGTAAGGTTAGTTGGGAAAATTTCTACTGTCTGGGGTGAGCTTAGAGGGCCTTTAAGTGGTTTTGTCTATAAGGGTGGTCAAACAACTTCCACATAAAGACCACGTAAAATATGTACGAGAAAACTCTGGACAAACTGTGAACACATATTGACAAGCACTCACATAGCTATTTACCAGGCTTAGGATGTACTTTAACCCATCATATACATTGGCAGATTTTGTTTTTGCTTTGATAAATTGACACTGTTTGTTTACTGATATAAATTTCCAATGTCACTTTAACCTTTGACCTTAACTGAGGTTTGCAATAATAATTTGTTTTATAATGACATCCCTTTCAACCATGTGACCCACAATTGGCACGCATTTGATGTTATTGTTTGTAAGATACAGCCAGTTGTGATTCATCAACATGAAACCATCTCAAGTCTGTACCAATCAAAATGTTTTGTTCAAGTCAACATAGCTCTCATATGTATATTATTAATACATTCTATGAAGGTTGAGGGGAGGGGTGGGGTAGGTGGAGGAAGGGGGTGGAAGAGACAAGAACTGAAAGAAGGCAATGAATTTCCATTTGTTATTCACTTGAATTTAAAGTAGTATAACCTTCCTATGACAAATCCACCATTCCAAGGCCAATGCAAAAGTAATGCTTTCTTTGTATGGTACTGCCCTTTCTGCTACATATTCAATTTCTTTTGACCATGAAAAGCATCAAAACTCTTCATACAATGATGTTGAAAATACCACATGAAGCTCACACTGCTTTAATTTACTATGTATTTAAAATCTTTCCTTTTATATTGTACAGATTCTGGGTAAGCTTACAAGTCATGATTTGTATAAAAACTGTCACTGAAATTATTCTGAGGAATTCCAGCCTAATTCTTATTCTCGACTATTGTCTAAATGTAATAAAGGAACATGGTAGACAACTTACTACAGGCTCAATTTATTTGTTACCCACTTGATGCTAGTTCAATATTTTCATCTGACAAGTATATGACCATAAGTTTCAGCCAACTTCATTTCGCAAAATCTCCCTATGTCAAAACTTGCCAAGAGTTGTTACCAATACCAATTAGGCGCTCATTCACTAACCTTCAGTTCATGAGTAATTTGATCCCTTTTTGCCAGTACTAATTTCAGGGCAGAATTTGTTGTAAGTTGTAATGTACACCCCCTTTGTTGTTGCTGTTGCACCAGAATGGTCATCAAAGCTTTTACCACAGCTGCTGCTCATTGGAGCAGCTAATTGAAGTAATGAACCAGTGGTCTGGTACTAAAATTGGGAACAGCAATTTTCCTCTAAAAACTGCAGTAGCTATGACTGATTTCAGCAAAGGCAAATTTTGCCTCATGTTCCCACAACTGGAAGGGGTGGGAGGACCCTCTTTCTACCCTCCCCTTTTTAAACAATGAGAGAAGTAACTTACCAACTGAGACTGGAAGGGGTCTGATGGGACAGGGGGTGGTGGCCTTGTGGGAGGGGGAGCTGACAAATTGAACGGTTGTTCCAAGCTGACCTCTGGAGTTGGAGAAAGAGGTTCCCTTGATGTGCGACGAGCTGAGGGTGGGGGAAGGGGTGCAATACTAAATTCTTCCATGTTGTGTAAACCCTGACAAAGAGATTAAAACATTTAAAATCATACAGTTCTAACAAAGAAAGGTTCTCTTTAACTGGTAGAATGAATGATCATTCTAAACCTGTAGAAAGCAGATTCCAAATTAAAGGGAAATAGTGCATTTTAAATGCACTGGCAATGCAAACAAAGAAAACACCATAAACCATTATTAAACTATTCAGTCTCACCAATAAACTCCAGCAATAGCTTTATCTCCTCAAATTGTTATGCAGTAGAAGAGTTACGAAGGTGCATCATTTGAATTTTGAAAGTTTGGGCGGACAAATTATCCTTGAGCAACAAAAATATGAACTACTTTCTGTGACAGCCTTATTGCCTTATTTTGAATTATCTCTCATTCTGTATCTACTAACATTGGTTTTAAAAATATGACAATTTTCTGTAAAACAATCCAATATTTCCTTCAACAGAGATCAACTACAATGGCTAACAATTAGCCTGTTTGGTGCTTTTTGCACAACAAAGGCCTATTTCTCTTCCAGTTCCAATATTTTGTAAATTCTTGAAGTTTGCAAATTCTGATATTATGAAATACTGCGCATCCACCAAAATCCTGTGTTTTTTCATCAACTGGGGTTATGTAAATTCAACAGAGAGAAATGAACATTTAATTCAACAGTTTGTTATGCTTTGTGTTACCGATAAAACAATAATTTTTCATTATGATTCTGACGTACAGAATTTCCCATTAGGAGATTTGACACTAAATAAATGTTCTGTTGCAACAAGGAGTCACCATTGTTTTGCTAATGTGAGCTGTGTTTTCCCATCCTGCTGTTTTGACTGTAATGATTGGTTGAGCCATAGAAAATTACTGTTCAGAATCTAAAGGATTCAGATTGAAATACAGCAATCACCCACATAACCTCACATGATGACATGGCACTCCTACATAGTTCTCTTTTGATTAAACTGCAATTCAACACTTTGAAAGTAATAAATTACAAAGACAAGCATTCATTTGTATCTATGGGAGTGTAATGTGACTGCCACAAAGACGTATTAAAAGTATCAAATTGTCTCAGTGCTTCCTCCCCGTATTTGAGGTAAGCTGTGCTGGTATTACATTACAATGCTACAACAGTACTCTAAAACAGTATATGACAATCACACAAGCAGTGAAAGAGATTCACACAATTCTTGCCTTGCAGGGCAATTCTTTACATTGCTGTTTGATCACCAGTATTGAGCACGCCATTGACTTCAAATTACTCCAGTACCTTAGAGGTCTGAGTTCAATACATAGTAAGGTGGGCTATTCAGCCAAATTTTCATCCAGATTGTTTATGTTTTACCTTCTGAACACACTGATAAGTCAACATTATCAAAATTGGAGTTAAAATGTTTGACTGGAAGCCCACCCTTTGTGAAATTATAGTAGATAAGCCTTTAGAGGCTTCTTCTATTTTGTGATGGCTCAGCATCATAAAATAAATACCCATAAAGGCCTAAATTATTACATTTTTAGTACAGAGCAAAGTGTATTTTAATAGCAACCTGTTCTTTGTATTCTCTTCACTCCTTACATTACCTCTTGCATAGTTTCTACTGTCCTGGCCAGTTCAGCCAAACTTTGTTCCCTACTTTCATAATCATCCAACTTCTTCTTATTTGGGACTGCATAAAGACTACTGGGGTCCTCTTCCTCTGGTTCAGCAGCTGGTGTCTGCTGTGGTTGCTCTGGCTCTGGTCTTGGTTTTACCTCCTGGCAATTGAAGAGAGGTTGCATTTGTGAGAGTTCAAAGCTGCATTTTACAATAGAGGATACATTTGTATTGAAGAGCTAATAATCTCATCTCAGGCAGTAAAATTTTCACAATGAAGCTTACCTCATTATTAAAAAAAAAGGAATTCTTACCTCATTATTAAAAAAAAAGGAAAAAACATGTCTATTACACCTCCCAGACAAAGCCACAGCAGCCTATACTCTAGCCATTTCTTTACTGAATACACAACTGTGTTGATTTTAATGCTACTAGCTGTAATATAACCTTTTCATGCAATGGGCTGCACAACATAACATTTCACTGATCTGCACAAGTTACCACAGACCAATCAGTGTGGCTCAAATATTTGGTCTTGACTTGTACAGTCAGTTGTGTTCCCAATTAAGCTCACACACAATGTGTGTCAATATACATGGCCTTAAGCAAATTAAACTCAGTGCAGGCTATGTCCTGTAGCCTCCGTCTTGGAGGTGTATCAGGCAGGTGCTTTTCTGCTTAAATTGAAGGAGGGCTAAAAGTAAACTTAGGTTGGGAAATTTAACTGTCTGACCAGTGTAAGATTAGAGAGCCTTTAATGAGCTTCTACTGTGGTAGTACACTTGTTTCACTTACACCTACACTGAACACTTGCTGGACATTTTGCCTCCAGTTGTGCCAAGGTTCTGCACCTGTTTTATGCATAAAGACACACTGTACAAGGTATGAAACATTGTGCATAGTGTTTGTGGCAATAGTACAATACCTCACTAGTCAGATAGGAGACGCATTTCTCAGTGCATGCACCTAAAATACCCTGAAAAATGGTGAGCAGGTTAAAGGGTGGGTTAAAAATCTATTTCTGATAGGATACCATGTGTTTCTGAAATGGCACTTGCGAATTGGATAGTGGGCAAGATCAAATGGTCTTACAGGCTGCATATGGCCTGCAGGCCAGTGTTTCCGCTAAGCCGCTATGATGCCATTTTGACGCAATGATTTGTCCATTTGACGCACTGATATTAGTGGGAAAAATGAAAATTAGGGTTTCAGATGCAGTGTGAACAACAACACATGCCATACCCATGCACAGTTCCACTAAATTGCCATTTCTCATGAGCCAAATTTTGTTATATTGAGTATATTGACCCAATGGATTATTTCTTAGAGGAAACACTGCTGCAGGCTGGAGGTATCCACCTCCATTGCAAAGAATCCTCAGCTGTAAAAGCACTCAGAGGTACAGTGTATGTGCTACCTACAGCAGATTTTTTGCTGTGACACTTCATTTTAAAAATTACTTCAAATGCATGGCTGACTAATTCTGTAATGACTCCTCATCTTTTACCACTCACCGGTACAGAGTATGTGTTGTCTACTGCCATTTTGTTTCCCTGATACTCTTCCATTTGCCTTTTCTTTGCTTTCAAAACAGATTCAAAGAGTTCTTTCAAGGCAAGTACAACATTGTATGCCTGTGAAATGAATAATAAGTAGTCCAATAACTTAAAAAATAAGGAAGGTACATTTTTAAAGCAAATACTCTTGCAATTGGTCCGTATATAAATAGGGAAGAAGCCTTGCTTTCATTCAAAACTTCATTTTGTATCTACATGCACAATGACACAATTTACTGCTTCAGTAACTTGGGCTCTATAATGCCCCATTCTAGAGAGATGTGATACATTTACTTGACTTACAGTAACCCCTTGGTTTTAAAACATTTGTCCACCACAGACCAATCTTTGGAGGCTAAAGTTTAAAGGAGATTCAAACACAGTATTAAAGCTGATTGCCTCAGAAGGTTGACACTCAGTCTGGTATTATATTTCCAAAAGTCAGCACTTTAAAAACTGTTTGCAAAATGCAATAACTTTCAAAGAATTCCAGGAAACCCCAGTTTCAGCCAAAATCCACATTTTGAAAATCAAAAAACTACACTGCATCTCATGGGGCAAGGTAATTAAAGAGTGTCAAGACAAAAAATTTTGGTAAACAACTTACAAGAAACCCAAAATTTTGGTTCATTTACATTGAAAATTAAGTGTCTGGGGTAATCTCCCTTATTTTCTAAAACTCTAAGACCACTGGCAATTATGCATTCCAGTAGTCTTCAAGAACAAAAATAAATTCTTGTTAAATTGGGAGTTATTCCTTCTTCCTTTTGAAAGCTGTACCCCAGCTCCTGTACTTATCAAGAGCATTATGAAATACTTTGCTTTATAAATGCCTTCTGCAAGTTGCAGTACATTCTTAAGCACTGTCCACACTGGTATCAGAATCATGGTTTCCACTGTCCAAAGTTTCCAAATCAAATTCCATAAACTTGCTTGTGGTACCAATGAATTAACACACTTCCATGTATAATCAATTGTGCCCTTTGACCTATCCCTAATCCATAACATTGACCCAGGACCCTTTATTTAGACTCAGCTGCAAAACACTCACTAAGATTGCCATATTTTTATCTCATGTGAGGTTCCCTTAGTTAAAGAATTGTGTTCATTGTGTGTGTGTCACAGTGTGTTTTTTTTTTTCTACTAAACGAAAAAAAAAATGTAAAACATTTTATCACTGTCTCAATTCACTGTAAACCCTGACAGGTTCCGTCACAATGTCATAAATGTTTACACTCTGCATGAGATAACCATCTTTGAAATTTGGACCTCAGTATAACTTGGTTCGAGGTATAATTGTAAATGTTGGAATTTACAAAAAAAGGTTATGGCAAGTGATACCAAGGTCAACAGCCTGAGGGTTAAATGAAAAACCTCTGATACAGAATGGTAAGGCAGTGCACAGTTAACGAAGGGAACCCATCCCTGGTAAATTGTAAAAATTTTTCACATAGTTTCATGTCTAGATACAATGAAGGAGACACCTAAGACTTTCACAATTCCCTGTCTGCCACAATCAATCAGTATAAAGGACCTTTTATATAGTTACTTTGTTGCAATTTTTGGCATGTTCCAAACTAATGAAATATGGTATCTTTACAAAGTTAGCTTACACTTCACAATTACGTTGGTGAATAGATGAAGGGTTCAAGAGGTTGTTTCATACTACGACGACTATCTACGAACAAAGCTTGTATTCAGTGGACTTATGTTACACATCTTGCTCTACAACTGAGGCTTTCATACAAATCAGAAATCTTTGTTATTGTGGGAAAACCTTTCCATCAGTGAGTCCAAAACATTCTGAGTATAGGGTACGATATTACACTGTTCTTTGTTTCATTCAAAGTTAAATGTTATTTTGATTTCAAACATCATGTTAACCTTTTCAAGCTTTCTTAGATCCCTACCCACCTTTGTTAATTTTGTCCTAACTGATTACAGAAGGATGACTTCAAGTTACAAGTTAGTCCTACAACTGATTACGAGTAAAGACTTACACTAAATAACGAAGGACTATTAACTTCAAAAGAGGAGCCACTTAAGAATTTTCAAATTTCATGTAAAGAATTATTCCAAAAACAGAAAAATAGGTCAACTTACTGCTTTTTCTGTTTTTATGGCAAAGAATTTATGGCTTCCCTCATCACCTGCAACTAGACCAAATGCTCTAGCATCCGTCGGATCACGAGACACAAATGAAATTTTTTGAACCTCGTGAAGATATTCTTCTCTCTGAAATGAAAATGAGATCCCCACAACATTAAAATAAGTAGCTGAGGTCTGACATACACACAAGTAGTTGGAGTTAGTTAGATGGGATTTAACGACACATCAACACAAATGTGTCACATTGTGTCAGCTAGATAAGAAACACATAGTGTCAGCTAGATTAAAAACTAAAAAAGAAAAACATTGGGAAAAATCCTAAAATGTCTAGACAAAAGCAAATGCAGGAGTCATGTCAAAACTTCCTGTAAAGGTTACTTTCTTTGAGAAAGTCCAAAATGAGAACGGGATCTACATGCTCAAACAATGTCTTCAGGTCTGGCACAGTGTAATACTTCTGACGAATATGGGAGTATTCATAGCAGTCGACAAGAATGTGACTGACGGTGACATCGCAATCACAGGGGATACAGTATGGTCTCTCTTCCCCGTGGAGCAAACAAGCATGGGTTAGGTAAGTATGACCGATTCTTGCTCTAGTCAGTACCAAATCATCCCTCCGTTCTCTGGGGGCCGCATTACCCACAGTCCCGACTGTTGGTTTGACCTGGTATAATTTGTTCTCAGGGAAAGAATCCCACAGTTCTTGCCATTTTGATTTTATATAGCCGTTGATGTTAGGACGATAATCAGTGTGGGGTACTTGGAGGTTGTTAATGTCCATCTGTAGGGCTTCCTTAGCTAGCATGTCTACCTTTTCATTTCCGTGTATGCCCACGTGGCTCGGAACCCACACGAGCACAACTGATTTCTGCAGTCTTACCAAATTGGAGTAAGTTTCACGAAGAGCTATTACACTAGGGTGTTTTTGCTCATGGTCTTGAAGTGCTAAAGGCTGGACAGTGAGTCTGTGAACACAATGAACTGGGGGTCGTGCGAGGCCTCGATCAGCTCGAATGCCATCTTAAGTGCCTGGAGTTTGGCGGTAAATATTGATGCATCACCCGGCAATCTGATTTGCAAGAATGCATCTCGGCCTGTCGCCGCAGCTGCAACCCTGTTCTTGGCTTTCGAACCATCGGTATAGATTGCATGATAACGACAGTACTTATTTCTCAGTTCATTAAAGCTGGCACGGTACACTAGTTCATTGGTTGAGTTCTTTAGATGATGTCTCAAACTAAGGTCAATAACTGGTTTGACTAACTTCCAGGGGGAGCGATTGAGAAGGTGAGCTGTGCTATGGAGTCGGGGTTTGTACACACCTGTGATAAAGCTCCACCAACGCGAATAGCAAATGGAGGGATAGCTGATGGTTTCCTCACATATATGTCACTAAACTTATGGTTGAAGGCCGTCTCAAAGGTCGGGTTTTGTCTATGACTCCTCAGTTTGAGGGCAAACTGGAGTGACAACTTTTTCTATCTTATATGGAGGGGTGGCTCGTTCGCTTCGATGTAAAGACTCTGCATTGGGGAGGTACGGAAAGCTCCCAGGCAGATCTTAAGGCCTTGGTTATGGATAGGGAGGAGTTTCCTGAGGTATGACTCACGTGCAGAGCTATAAACAACACAACCATAATCAAGTTTGGACCTGACAAGGGATCTGTAAAGTCGATGCAAAACGGGACAATCAGCACCCCAGTCCATCTTTGAGATGACCTTCAACAGGTTCAGTGCTCCTTGGCACTTCCGCCTTAGGTGGTCGATATGAGCTTTGAAGATGAGCTTACTGTCGAGTATTAGGCCTAGGAACTTAGTCTGAGGAACAACTGGGATGTGAACACCGCTCAAATTCAGGTCTAATGAGCACCTCTCCGGTTGCAAAAGTGCATACAAACAGTCTTCGTTTGAGAGAAACGGAATCCGTTTTTGTCAGCCCAGTGCTGGATCTTATTGAGGCAGCTTTGCATCAGTCTCTCTATAGACCTCATGTTCCTTGAGGAACAGGTAATAGAGAAGTCATCCACAAACAAAGACTTCTCAATCCCAGAGTTAACCACACTAGCGATGCTATTTATTTTCATGATGAAAAGAGTGACTGACAAGATGCTACCTTGGGGGACACCCATCTCCTGATTATGCAACTCTGATAACATGCTCCCCACACGTACACGAAACACACGATCTTTCAAGAAATTTTGAATAAAAAGCGGCCTTCTGCCCCTCAGCCCCGCACTGTGTAAGTCATTCAGAATGCCATGTTTCCAAGCAGTATCGTATGCCTTCTCCAGATCGAAAAATACTGACACAACATGGTGTCCACGGACAAATCTGTCCCGAACTGTTGACTCCAGGCGGACGAGTTGATCTGTGGTACTGTAGCCCTGGCGAAAACCACTTTGATAACTAGTTATTAGACCGTTGGTTTCGAGGAACCAAACCAGACGGGCATTAATCATTCGTTCCAACGTCTTGCACAGGCAACTAGTGAGGGAAATGGGGCAGTAGTTTGTAGCTTTTGTCGGGTCCTTACCTGGCTTGGCGATGGGAATGATGGTGGCTTCCCGCCAAGCAGCCGGAAAGTTGCCATTTTCCCATATACCGTTGAAAATATCTAACAGTACCAGTAAAGAGCTATATGGAAGGTGTTTGAGGAACTGATAGTGAACTTCATCTGGGCCAGTGGCAGTGTTGTTGCTTCTTTTGAGGGCAATTCGCAGTTCCGTGATGTTAAAGAGGCTGTTGTAGCCCTCAGAGTTATTCGAGATGAAGTTCACTTTCTGTTTTTCAACGGTATATTGGAATGTCTGGAATGCTTGTGAATTGTGATTGCTTGAGGAGTTTGATTCAAACTCATCTGCAAGCAAATTGGCAACATCTGCTGCCTCTGTGCATTTAATACCGTCTGGTTTGGTCACATGTAAAACAGAGGAACTGACCTGCTTTCCACTGATTTTCCTAACCATATCCCATGCTTTTTTGACAGGAGTATTTGAATTTAGTTTAGATATGTACTGTTTCCATGACTCCCGTTTGCTTGATTTAATGATGCGCCGTGCTTTGGCACGGGCATTTAGGTAATTACTAAAAAGATTAACATTATTTGGGTACTTCTTAAAAATATTAACAGCCTTTTTGCGATCTTTGATCACTTGTTCACAATCCGTGTTGAACCACGGCTCGTGTTTAGTACGTGGATTTGCAGAGGACTTAGGGATAATTTTGGTAGCAATATTCACCAAAAGTTGTGTGAAGTGGGCTATCTGGTCTTCAACACCATTGAAAGCATCCCTGACGATCTCATTTTGGCAGAGATGGCTAAATTCAGACCAGTCGGCTTTTTGGAGTTGCCACCTGGGGACTCTCTCTTCGGGCATTGGGGAGACAATATCTATGAAAAGGGGGTAGTGGTCACTTCCACATTGGTCATCGTGCACTCTCCACTGAAGGTCCATCAGAATTGCCGGAGAGCAGATTGAGAGATCAATTGCTGAACGAGATCCAGAGGCTGGATGAATATAGGTACAAGACCCATCATTCAGAAGGCACAGATCCCAGGCAGCTATCACCAATTCAATCAATCCACCTATCTGATTGGTGTAATTACAGCCCCACATGTCACTTTGTGCATTAAAATCACCCAGGAGTAGAAATGGGGTGGGCAGCTGGTTTACTAGCACTTCCAGGTCATCTCGTTTCAGGCTATACCTCGGTGGGATGTACACTGAGCACACAGTGATGTTGCGGTGAAGTGTAGCTCGAATTGCCACAGCTTGTAAGTTAGTCTTTAGATTGATAGTGGAGTGTGGAAATGTTTTTTTCACCAATATGGATGATCCCCCAATTGCTCTATTGTCAACCAGAGATACAACCGTTTTGTTATACATATCATACCCCTTAAATGAGAGACTGTCTGTGTCCCGAAGGAAAGTCTCCTGCAGGCACATCACTAAGGGAGACCAGTCTGCTACAAAGCATTTGATCTCCTCGTAATTCGGTCTAAGTCCTCTGCAATTCTATTGTATTATAGCCGCAGGTTTCCTGAGTGTCATCCTTTGGGAATCTGCGGCTTCTTAGAAGAGCTGGTGGAGCCCCCCTTGCCAGACCGAAGGTTCTGGCCACTGAGCTCCATCACCTCTTCTCCTTCTCCCTCTCTGCCCTCTAACGCTCCAAACTTATTGTAAAGTTAAATGGGGTCATCCGGCCCTTTGCTCTGTTTTGTCTGTATTTTAATTTTAGGTGTGTCTCTTGCTTTTGTTAGTTCTGTCTTCTGTCTCTGTTGTTTTATGGTTGTTGGTTTCGGTGGTGGTCTAGGTTTCTGTTGTGGGGGTTTTGATTGTGTTACATTCATCAGTGCTGTCATCATCTGTATTGTCTTGGTTTTTGTAGACTGCTTTGATGGTTTTGGGAATGTGTAAGAGAGGGGTTTTGGGAAGCTGCTGTCCCTTGGCCAGGTGACATCTGTTTGGGTGGCAGCAGAGACTTTTGCAGTCTTTACAGCTCCAGCATAGCTCTTGAGCTGCGATTCCTGCGATCTAAATGTGTCTCTAGCCTCCTTGTATGTGATGTTGTTGGAAGCTTTTAATTTTTGTATTTGTTTCTCATCAACCCATCTCTGACATGTTTTGCTGTTTGCTGGGTGACAGCCCTGGCAATTGACACAATGAGGTGATCCCTCACAGGTGTCACTAGAATGCCCCTCCTGGCCGCATTTCTCGCAGGTAGCTGGTCTGCTGCAGTTGGTCTTACAGTGCCTGTACCATTGGCAATTAAAGCAGCGGACAGGGTTGGGGATGTAAGTCTCGACCCTGACCTGCAAGTAGCCAATCTTTAGTGATTTCGGGGGTTCTGGGGTGTTGAAGGTCAGGATAAAGGTGCCAGTGGGCTTCCTTACACCCTCCCTTACTACTGAAATCCGGTGAAGGTGGGTAACATGTTGAGATGCCAGGCCATCAAGAATCTCCTCATCAGAGCAGTTCTTGATGTCCAGGCATCTGATGACACCTTTCGAGCTATTCATTGACCTGTGAGGGGTCACCCGAACTGGCACATCTACAAAATTGTTTTCAAGAGGTTGTCTGCTTGTGTACAGCGGCTGACCTCAACAAGCAGGTCCCCAGATCGAAGCCTTTTGATTGATTTTGGGGTGCCAACAACACCCTCAATAGCTTTATTCACCGCAAAAGGTGACAAGTTTGAAAGGGTCTTGTCGTCCCCACTACTGGAGACGACAAGAAACCTGGGCCAGTTAGGAGTGGCTTCTGGGTCGGAGCTGGACCATAGTAAAAGGTGAAAACTTCATCACCGGTGCTCCCCACCCACCATGGAGCCCAACAAGGGTACATCAAAGGTAAGTGGAAAAAAACATCACAAACCGATGCCAGGGATACACCAGTGACATACTCAAGGCCATTAATGAATCAATAACCCCAATTGACCTGATTAAGCAGCCGCCTTCTGAGAGAACCACTTCTCTGGTATACATGGGAAAAATCCGCTTGGTGATGAGAACATAAAAAGTCAGTGCTAAGTTATTTAAGCAGTGTTTTAAAGCAGGTAAGTGGAACCTCAGGGCAAGACGCCACCAGCCGATTGGTAGAACCAGTCCTATTCAACCTCCCGACTTGGTGAATTTGAGGTCAAAGTGGTGTGTTGCTAAGACCAGACCACAGTCATAGCCTTCACTCAACCACCAGGACCCTCTCCTCCACCGACACGGGTCGCAACTCACGGCAAACGAGTTGTCCCTTTAGTCGCCTCTTACGACATGCCGAGAAAGCAGAGGGCCAATTCTACACCCCCGAACCTGCAGGGGGACACAAGTAGTTGGAAGTCATATTTTCATAAAACTCTAAAAATGGTTGTATTAACCTTTTACAGCCTGCATGATTTAACACCAGACTGGAAAATGTACCTGTTTCTTGTTACAACGACAACCTGCATTCTTTGTCCAAACTTTAAAGACACTTCCAAACTTTTTTCATGAATACTGTTGGTCCTACTATTAAAATCAGTGCTTAATTTCAAAAGAATGTTATTATTTTGTATAAAGCAGTTCACAAACACACAATCCAATCCACAAACTTTGTGCAGTGTAACTACTTTATACAGAAACATGTAACAGTAATGTAAATGAATCCATATACTCCTTTTCAATAAAATTGAAATCCATTTATTTAAAGTACCATGTACACTTTACATTGATCAAAAATGTCTGGACTTTTCCAGGTCTAAAAATCCTTTTTTTTTAAATTAACACTCTGCTAAAATTTTGCAGCATTTATTTGGCCCTGGTTACAAATGGCCTACACATTCGTAAGACCACAACATGAACACAAACTGGGACTGAAATAAAACAATTGTCAGTCTTCCCATGTCTCATGTTTCAATTTGTGTATTAAATTGTAAGTACCCATTAAAGGTATTTCATAGATTGTATTTGACCACTGTTTTTTCATCTCCAGCAGTGCAGGGGAAGGGGGGTAAGGGGAAGGAAGGGAAATAAAACTAAGTAGGATTCCTGAAGTTACATAGTTACTATTCTTTCAATATCCCTGCAGAAATTTGCCTCCTTTTGTAGAGATCAATGAATTAGCTTATGGAAAACTCAACTTAATTTTTAAAATAGACATTTGTATCATCCTACTGTCAAGGGTGATACACAGAAAAGAAAGCAATAATTTTAAAAAGAATAATGGACAAGTTACGCATAACTGAATTATCTCTGAAAGCAATGTCCCTAAAAACGAAGAGCTTGTTAATTATAATTACTTAATAGCTTCTTACAGTATTCATATCATACAGTATCTTACTCCAATCTTCTCTAGAATCTAGATGCATGTTTGGATATTCCATCCAACCTGACCATCTGGCTGGATAATGAAAACATTCACTTCTTCCCGCTGGATCTTTTACAAAATTTGACTACATTTTTCTCAAATTCTTGCCAGAATTACCTCACTAGAAGATGGTAGTTGTTCCATAAAATGAATGTTCTGGTACGATCCCCAACAGTACATTTTTCCATTTTTTTTTTTTGTTCATCTGAACTTAGCATGAGATCATACTTTATGCACATAAATTTGGACCCTGTGCACTCCTTTCTGTGGACAGAAGTAGCATGATTGTTCTCTGTCGTGACAAATCATGCAGTGCAGTCATAATTCTGCTTTAATTAAATTCAGAGCAACTACAGCATAGACAACATGCATCATCAGTTGAGTTTTGTATAAAAGAAATTGAAATCTTGCAGTTCTACTTAATCAAAAGTTACAACAATGCATAAAACAGTATATACTGCGGCCATGTGTAAATTGCATGTGCATACTTTGTGCACATGAAATATACAGCCTGGGACCTGCAACATGACTCAACTATGTCCGTGACATTATCTGCATGTCCAGTAGTATACTAACCATTGTCTTCTCGTCTAAAACCCGGACACCAGCTGTTGATATGTTTAAAATAATTCTTTGTTTGTGTTCCCCTGTCACTTTCACCATAGCCTAAGAATGAATGGAAAAATACATTTCAAAAGCAGTTAAGTTGTACCATGTAAAAGCAATAAATACTACACTTTCGGTAAACATGCATTGTATTACTATATGCTATGGTTACCATGGCTACACAATACATTCAACTCTTAAACATGTTTACACTACAAAACATAATAACAGCACCCTCCCCCCAATCCCTTTTAAAAACACTTCAATATTTAAATTCCCTGTAAATGTTTCCTGCATTAACGATCAAAAAGTGAAACAAACTGTTATCAACTACTATACAGTAGCACTTCATGATTTCAAAACAACCAACCGTGGAATTATCATGTGAGCTTGGCAAGGTGAAACCAAACATGACAGTCACAGAGTATATCCACAATTGCAAAAAATGTACACAGACCCTATCCCACCCCCTCCCACTATACGTAAACAGAGAATATACATGTAAAGCATGTGGTGCATTGGTGATGTTCCCAACATGTGAGAGACAGGGAAGGGGCTGGATAAGGTCAGTTTTAAACATTTGTACTGTTTTATCCTCATTTTATTGTAATATAGCTGGATTGGGGACTGGAGAGCTCTGTACAACAAATCTTGTCATTTTAATGCTGACTGTTAATAAGATTGGGAAATGCTGACTCTAGAGGCATTTCATGTGATGTTTAATGCAATTGAGATTGCCCAGCAGTGAAGGGCAAAATGCAGTGCACACACAGCAAATGAACTTATAGCAAATGCACACTGCATAACCATAGAGTAGATACTACTGAGACACCTGTAAATACTGTATGCTTACTGTGCATGTTGACACATTGGACGCTGGCCTTTCAAAATCAAAGAGATGCCTGATCATGTGACGTTGGTGAAACCCCTCTATACAATTAGCCTTACAGGGAATAATTTATCCGGTATCGCATGGTAATTTGCTACACACGCTGGCAAAATTGCTACACAAATGCAAAAATGTGTAGCACTTTTTTGTGTGCATACCCATAGGGTATTCAGTGGTTTTGTACTATAGAAGTAAGAGATTCTCAAAACTGCTACACAAAATTTGAATACTAAATCATTCCCTGCCTTAAAGGTCTGGTGACATGAAAATTACATTGTTGGATATTTGCTGTAAACTTAAAATCCAGAAGACAGCTGCAATTCTCATCAAAATCCATCACATATTGACTATTTTACAGGGTAATTTCTGTTTCTCACTTATATCATGAATAAAACATGAGCTAAATATGCAAATTTGTGACGTGGAAAGATGGACACACCAAATATGGCTAATGTTAGACTTTGTTTTTTCAACCTTCATTTCAAGGGCACTTGTACCATATCATTGTTTTCCCCTTAGGGCTTTATTATGGATTTATTATGGATGTTAAAATTGTTTCCTTGAAATACATTGATATCACTAACCAAACTGCAAACTATCTGATCAGTAATAAAGAGATAATTTATATAGGATTAACAAAAGAAACTTTAACACTGTGAAACAATCCCCATAATTATTTTTGCATAGGCAATTAGTTACTTCAGAAGCCATCAAACTTTGAAGAGCTATATCTTTAGAACGGTAAAAGATATTGAAACAATTCCAACGGATCTTTTATTAGGGTATTTCATTCTCCAACTGCCAAATGAAAACAGGTCTTTTTGGTGGCATGTCATCATAACCTTTATTTTACGACAATATATTTTTTGTCGCAAATTCTTCAGTGTACAATATTGTGTAAAATACAGAACTATCATGATGAAAACATAGCCTCCACATAACAGGAAGACATTCTAATTTAAAATTGAAACAGGATCCTTTCTTTGATATCAATTAATATTTAATTACTTAACCATCAAGACAACAGGAAAACACTTGTATTGTGTTGGACCACTTGTAATAAGAACCAGTAATTTAATACTGCACACATGGTGTGTACTCATAAATACTGTAAACTATGTGTTTTAACTGAAGGTACCCACACATACAGTACTGTTAACTGGATACTTTTCACTGATAGCTAAGTACTATACTGTAGACACAGGTGTCCCCACATGACTGTGTACAGTTATTTGCAAATGTACCATGAATATAGTTAGTTTGTAATTGTTATGTGATGTTTCACCATGTAAAATGTATGTTCAGTAGTAAACAGTAACCATCCACCACCACCACCACCCCCCCCCCCTTTTTTTGTTTCCTGACAGGTTACTCTGTAGAGCCACTGCTTCCCAGTGACCAATTGCCATGGAACCCACAGTTTGCATTACAATTTTCAAAGTATCATTACCACAGCTCTAAGAGAAATTTGTGTTAATGGAATTGTATGATTTTCCACGACAAAGAGGTTTACATGACCTCTCTGTAATTTCCCACTGATCTTGCACAAACTGCACTTGTTTCTTCAACAATATTTTTCACATAAAAATTGTAGGCACAGTATTTTAATTAAACTTTTTGATAATCTTTGGGAATTGTCTTGTATCTCAGCATACAGAAATTATTCAGACCTATTATGAATGACTTACAGTATTAACTACAGTATCTCTTATATCATGCAGTACATGAAGCCTTGGCCTGGGAGGGAGGTGTGGCCTTGAACTGGGGGAGGGGCTGTAGCCCCGGACATCCCACCTATAGCCTCAGGAATGATGAAAGTGGCCTTGACTACAACAATGACCAGGCCCAGATTATTTCCAAAAAGTCAGCAGCCATGTGTATAATTTTTTTGTGTAGTCAGTGTACAGTACAGTATAACAGACAACTTTTTCATATGACTTCATGTAGATCCTGTAAAGTCTGTCCAGGACTCTAGATATGCCTAATGCACACACAGCTGTCATACTAGCTGTACTATAGACCCTTTTCCAAAAAGCAATTACACAGGATTGTGGGACAGAATCTTGGTGTGCGCCGTTTTTGGCCACAATAAAATGCCATTGACAAGAACGACGCACACCAAAAATCTATCCCACAATCCCTTGTGATCGTTATTTGGAAAAGGGTCTATTGTATTTTTTGTATACAGTACAGTCTATACTCATGCCCATCAACAGCTTCTCAAAGGTGGGGAATATGATTCTGAGCAGAACGCTGCCAATTTAAGTGTGGGGGTGGGGAGCCATTGGATCCTAGATGCTCCATGGTGTGATCCAAGATAATTTCCCACTTCCCTACTAAGTAAGAAAACAAGGCAACAAGAGTTCAATTATCTTCAATTTCGGATGTTTATGGATGAAAATGGCTGTTTTAATAATTTTCAAGTTTGATTTCATTTGCACATCATCTACTGTAAGCTACTGTAAAGAATGGACCATATGCATTATGCTAAATTATATGTTTTAATTTAATAGGGTTCTGGAAGAAAGCATGGGGGGATGCAGTATGATATCCAACTTTCAAAAGAGGGGGACTTTGTCCCCCCCCCCCTCCACTTGTTGACACCCATGTACATGTCCTCTATTCACACAAGTCTTTGCAGCTTTCAAAACTCTTCCTCTCTTCACAATTTAAAATTCCACAAACTCATGCCACATTTAAAGCAAATGTATGAAACTATATAAAACATTTAGGTGTACTGTATGTGGCAATGTAAAGTGAAATGTAAATCAAAGAGCACAAGTAATTGGACAACAAGCTACAGTTGAAATGTTTGCATATTTCCTACAAAATGATCCTGATAATTTCAAAACTTTACCTTGAGTTTATTCATTGCCTCTTGGCACATTTTATCGCCCCTGGCTTCCTGGACTGTCTCAACACCTATCAGCTTCCCCTTATAGCTGACACCAGGGGGTTCAAACCGATCATAGTATAGATCATTGGCCAACATCCTGTATGGGAAATAAATATCAACAAACAGTAATCAGGCGGTGCTGAAAAGAACTAGTTTACTGATGCATTATGCATGGTGTGTGCAAAAATTTTCTTACACTATACACTTCACTACAGGTATTTTGCAAGAATTTCAGATCAGGGAGTCCATATTCAGTAGCATGGGTGAAGGATTGTCCCCTTTCCAATTACTGATATAGTTTCAGTTTTGGCCCTTCTTAGATGTGAAATGGCAATATTTGACTCTTT
>JAIZAY010000205.1:0-80309 GCA_029531755.1 Holothuria leucospilota | reverse complement strand
ATCCTCAAAATCGAACTGTACACCATATTTCCGGCGCCTTTCGGGCTCTGTAGAGTCCTTGCTTTACTTACTTGTCATAGTACCTAGAAGAAAATTCCACTTAGCCAACGGGTAATAGGTGTCGGGTTTTAATTGGTTCTTAATATGCATCTGTCAGGTACCTGTTAAAACCCGACACCAAATACCTACAGATTTTAGCTGACTGGTATTTTCTCCTTGGTATCCTGGTGAGCATACATGGCCTCTGTAATCAGATCACTCTCTGTGCATGCTGTGTAATGTGAGCTACTCTGCATTTTTTGAATTTGATGTTGATCAAAGAGCAGTCACCAATATAGAACTTTGGTTATCCTAACCAAAAATGCACTTGGGCCGGGACGTGTAAACCGTTCACAGCTTGGCCAAAAATAGCAGTGGCACCATTTAGCATCTAAACCAGCTAACATAAACGAGAATTCTCAAGTGGAGGAATGTCATTGCCTCCATTTAGATACCACACCCTACCCATATACTCAACGAAAATAAGACATTAATTCACCTAAGTAACAGTAGAATTTTTTAAGATATGATCAGTTTGAACTTTCTTTGCCAAGACTAGCACCATTTTGCATCTATAAGCTGTGACTTTTGACGAACAAAAATTCTTCCCGCCCTAGGTACCCGGAACGCCACATCCGCAAAGGGAGACAAAGGAACATGGGCATAGCAAGCAAGTGGACAGGGTGGACAATGTCCAGGGATCCCAAGGTCCAGTTGGCCCGACCAAGATCAACCAAAAAAAAAAAAAAACTCGGGGGTTTTGATCTCGATTATGATGTTCAATTGTTTGTTTATTTTTTCCTACTCGGCTTTTGCATAAAGGCATGCATTATTATTCATTATTTACATGGGTGTAGCGAGCTGGGCTTATGCAATATTGGGGTTTGTGATACCATTGGTTTGGAAGCATCGCTGCCTTTGTCCATGGCTCTAGAGGGTCTTGAGGAGGCTGCAAGGGAAGTGTCCAGCCCTGGAAACAATTAGTATCGTAGATTCGCATATGCACAACGACACCGACTAATTTCTGGGATAATCTAGGGTTAGCAAAAACTTTTTTTCTCAAAGAGGAGTTGTAAATCAGTGGCATATATCCGTGTCTGTTGCTTTAGCTCAGACATCAATGGGTATGACTGCACAAGACCTTTTATTTCATGATTGCAAAGTCTGCAATATGATTTGATTTGAATTTATTTGCACAACAAAACAAACAGGAGGAAGGAGAGAAGACATACAAAGAGATAAAACAATAAGGAACAGCAAAATAAGACGTGGACATGTGCAGGGATGACACAGAAAAGTCTGACAAGCAGACTTATTTCCACTGTGGTCCCTAAAAACATGCAATAGATGCTACATAAAAAGCACAGCACAGTACATACAGAAAATCGAGAAATTAAAAGTATAAAACTATGGAAATCTCTTCCTCTCTCAATTTGGAATAAAAAATATCTTCTTACTGCAGTTTTAAAAAAGCTAAGATTACTGCACCTTTGCATTTTGGCGGGTAAAGAGTTCCATAATTTTCAACTTGTAAATTTAAAAGTTTTAACGCCATAATTTGTAGAAAACCTAGGTACAAACGCAGATGAGACGTTAGACCTAGTATTGTGAGAGTGCTTTGCAGGCAGAATATCTAGTGATAAGTAATTAGGAGCTAAACATTGAGGATCCTGCACATATGATTTAACTTTAATTGAGAAACTCTAAGCTTAAGTGGAAGCCAATTCATATTATAAAATGTGAAGAATTTAATAAAGTGCGAGGATGCAGATCAAGTACAAAACGCAAAACTTATTTTGACAAACCTGGAGCATGTTTTGGGTCTTTAACGAAAGTCCACTAAAGCACGAACAACAAGCATAATCAAAAACATAGAATAAATGAGTTGGCCAGTAACCTTCTGGAACTTAAATCAAGGCAGTTGCCTTTCCTATAAAGAAATTTTAACCTAGTATTAACCAGTGTTGTAGTCGAGACCAGCATATCCGAGACCGAGACCAAGACCGAGACAAGTGGGTATCGAGACCGAGACCAGGAGCAGAATTCGAGACCGAGACCAACAAGGTCCGGGACCGAGACCGAATGTACATAACTGTATAGGAAAATGAAACAAGCTGTTCAACTTTCTGAATACTTTTTTACCTGACTTTACTACCTTATGCTCTACAAACGACCTACAGCACCATGAGTGCATCAGCACATTGGTATATATATATATATATATATATATATATATATATATATATATATATATATATATATATATATATATATATATATATATATATATATATATATATATGTGTGTGTGTGTGTGTGTGTGTGTGTGCACCTGTTTTCTATTATCATAAGCCCAACATAGTTAACTTATTTAGTAACTCACTTATTTTTCTAATGTGGCACTTCTCTTTAAATCAGAGTTTGTCAGTGCTACAAGTGTTCAGTATCGATGAACTTGGTGCCAATTAATGCATCATAGTGAGTTTTTTCCAACCCACAGAAAAGTGAGTCACAGAACTCTAGTTAGTGCCAACCATAGAGCAGGATATAATAATATCCTGCTCTATGGTGCCAACTTTTCCTTCGGACCAAACATGACCATGGAGTACTGGCAGTTCAATAACCGGACATATTGTTTTCGAGCCTAGCAGTTATGCCGCCAGGATTTGGTGATGGGGGTAGAACAGATGACGTCGTAACCTCAGTCCCATCTAAGTCTGCGTAAATTGTACCTTTTTTGTGCGCCCCTGCGAATGTATACAGCAGTGTGGAATCCTTCTTGTCACTACAAAAAGCTGCCGTTCTGGGGGAGAAATTTGAGAAATTTTTGTTAATTTTAGGTTGTTTAGATGCAAAATGGTGCTATCTTTGGATATTTTTGGTACAGATCATATATGGCTAGAAAATGTCCATTATTAAGTGAATTCTAATTTTTCCAACTGGCTGGAGGTATTTTCCAACTGAGTGGCGGCGAGTAAATTGCACCTTTTTATGCGCCCTGCGTTTGTATACAGCAATGGGGATCCTTCCTTTGTCACTACATAAAGGTGTTGTCCTGGGGAAGGGTCTAAGGGGAGTTCCCTTTGAGAAATCTAGATAATTTCAGGTTGCTTAGATGCAAAATTGGTTTGAAAACCATTTCTGATAGCAAATAGTTACAATAGATCCATCACTTAGTCGAAAACGCACGCTCCTCACCCTACCCCCTACAGAAATGCCTTTTAATTGGGATCATTTTAAAATTTAAAATTCTGAAATTGATTAGGGGGTACGCGTTTCCCATGCCCCCCCCCCCCGTGCCGGCGCCACTGCATGGAGCCTAGGATAGGATTGCAGATAACTATGTAGGCCTAGTATATAATCTACAGTAAACAGTGTAATATTTAGGCCTAGACTCATAGCGTTCAGAGTTGCCAGATAGCTGTAGTATTATATCTGATGACCAAATGTTTTGCAGTTGCACTTTTTTCCCAACTAAGAAAGAATTCTAGTCGATAACTTAAGATATTTATGTGGAACTGGTATATTAGTTCATTCTGTTTTCGATAGCCAAATGATCATTAGTAGCCAGATTGGGTTATATATGGTCATGAACAGGCCAACGGGTAATCCAGAAGAGCTAAAAATGGATAGCACTGAACAAACACTGAAAAGGGGATTTCAACACACACACACACACACACACACACACACACAGTAAACATGCAATGCAGTGCAGTACCAGACTGCCACTGTTCCGTATATACTGAGTAACCTGACTCCAATGCACTATTATCCCCATCGACCAAGTTAAAGACCCACTCACTAGCTAACAAAAAAAATTTCAACCCATAATAGATATAGTGTATGGACTCGCTGGATGAATGATTTTTCTCAATGAAATGTTTTCAGTGAAAGTAAATGAAGTAAAAATAGTTTGAAATAAATGAGTTTATTGAAAAAAAAAATAGAAAACGACAAGTTTTTTTGCCGGTCTCGAAGCGAGACCGGAAAAATTTCCGAGACCGACACCGAGACCGAGACCACAGGGTGTCGAGACCAAGACCGAGACCACAGGGTGTCGAGACCAAAACCGAGACCGAGGCCGGAAAAAATCGGTCTCGAGACCGGTCTCGAGAGCCACATCCCTGGTATTAACTTTTTTATGACATCATGACCCATGCTCTCACCAGATAAATTAGAGCCATACCTGGCTCCCAAGTACTTAACACAAGAAGCAGAGTTTACATTAGTACCATTTCACTGAATCTTAAGGTTAGGATTTTTAAGGTTAGCTTTTTTGTAGGTCCAAAAAGAATTGATTCAGTTTTACTCAAATGCAAAGACAATTTACTATCAATTGTAACCACAAATTTAGTTTTTCAAGTTCCATGTACCCAGGGTAGATTCAATAGAACTAATATTATTACCAGAAACCAAAAGGGCAGAATCGTCAGCATAAAGGATCAATTGACAGGAAACAGCAGAATGCATATCATTAACTGATTATGTAAGTGGAGAAAAGGAGCGAACCCAGGATGGATCCTTGAGGGACTCCACAATTTATAGTCAATTTACTAAAACATAGAGCATTTATATCGACAACCTGATCTTGGTCTTTAAGGTAGGAAGTAAACCATAAGACAACACTGTCTAACATGCCACATGCTTTAAGCTTATGTAATAATATATCGTGATTGACAGTGTCGAAAGCTTTTTGTAAGTCAATAAGAACCATGAGTGAGAAGTTTCCAAGATCCATTTCAGATCTAATAAGATCATTTAAGTAAATGAGATGGGTGTCAGTGGAAAAAAATCGGGACGAAATCCAGATTGAAAATCGTACAACAGAAAGTTTTGGGTGAGGTAATTCTCAATTTGGTTATAGACAACCTTTTCCAGAACCTTGGAAACTACACTTAAAATAGAAGTAGGACGATAGTTACCTTCATCAGTTTTAACACTTTTTTTGTGGAGAGGAACTACCCTAGCACATTTAAGGTCGTTTGGGGTAACACCCGAGTGAAGGGAGAGATTAATTATATGAGTCAATTAAGGGCACTGGCAACTTGAGAAGAACCGTCTTTGAAAAACTTAGCAGGCACCTCATCAAGACCGGTAGCTCTGGAAGAACACAGATAACTATATGTAATGATTGCTAAAACTTCACTTTCACTAACGGGGGCCAAGTTAAAGAAATTTTCAGAGAATTTCAAATTTTTATAAAAATTTAAAACAGCTTTAGCCTTACGAGTAAGTTTTTGTGTCTTGTTTCTCAGCTGACGAAAACGAGACATGCAAACATGGGTTTGATTTGGTAATCAATAGGAGATAGGAGATAGGTTATATTATTTTTACTGTTATTTTAGGTGAAGGGGTGATAGGGCCCTTGAAATGATTTTGCATTCTTCTAGTGATCCTTTTCCGGGCCGACGGGCCCTACAGTACGAAAAAAATAAAATGAAATAAAAACAAACCACACCAAACTATATAGGATTTGTCGGCAGAGAAGGCCGAAGGAAGGGCAGCTATCTCACAGCTGCTTACAACAATGTACACTCTGATACCACTGGTAAGATGTTTGCTTTAACACTTGACAAGTTTCACGTGAAATGTTTCATTTCATTTGATATATTTCACATGCCCACAGTTGTCGGACTTTCCTGTAGACCACGCTATACACGTTATCATGAAATATTATATTCTTGTTCCGGGTGCCGGTTTTCAGGCTCGGCGACGAGATTTTCTATAAATTTTTCATTATGCTTAGGACTTAGCAACAACTTTAAAGGTACATTCCGATGACAAAATACAAGAGCTTCATAAAATTAGGATATTTGTCTCTTTTTATAGATGTAAACCCCATCTTAATAGCAGGTTGTATTTAAAAGTTATGAATTTTTAAAGAAAATATTAAATTCACACCAGTGCATTGCTTATGATGGGAAATCTGTGATGTCGCATAAAGGTTACAACTCTAAAAGTGTCTATTTATCTCATTTACCTGTGTCAAGATTACAAAGAAATACAAAATATTCAATTAGCCTGTATGACTCACAAAATTACAGCTAAATCTAAAATGAATGTTCTTCGATGTTTTACTGGCTGGTGTCAAGTTTCAAGGTCAAATTAAACACTTCATTTCCAAAGAAGAAGAAAAAAGATTTTGGAAGCAATCTGTCAACTGGCAACATTGCACAACATTTTGTAACCTTGAAGCAACTGGAACTTGAAGTCTTTTTTTTTGACAAGAATTACCGATTTTAGAGAGGAATATCTTAGGTTATGAGAAAGGTGCTGGTGTGGTGTTTGAAGGGCATTCGACGGAAAATTATTCTTAGTTTGAGATCTAAAATTGCCACCGGCTGCCGGTATATTCCTTCAACAGACGGTGTCGCTGAGAGTAGTTTGATGATTGTTACAGAGCGCCATCGTAAACGCCAGCTGAGTCAGAAGCACCTACAGCATGTGCACGTGTAAGTTGATGCGATATGCATGAAAATGTGCCTAGGCCATCCTTTCCCAGTTTATACTGTGTTACTGTGTGTACTTATTTCACTACAGTAAGTAACATACAGAGTTAAGCCTTAGCTTAGGCTTGATCGCTAATTCACTCAAAACATTTACAGCCAAGAACAGAAAAGAAGAACGTTCTGTGAGGGGATACGTAATTCACCGAAAATCAAGAAAATGGTGAAACCAGGTAACGTCATTAGAGAGATGGTGGTTTCACATCGCAAAAGTTTAAATTTTTCTGGGCTGGGGCCAAAGCCTAATGATGTTGGACAGGAGTCCTATCTATGCGAGGCTGTACGTTATTTAGCCTAACGTTACAGCCTAATGATGTTGGACAGGAGTCCTAGCTATGCGAGGCTGTACGTTATTTAGCCTAACGTTACAGTCTGAGAAATTCCTAACTAACCGTTACCAGAGGGTGCTATGTGATGGAATGTCTTCAGACAAATCTAAAGTCATTTCTGGTGTCCCTCAGGGCACTGTCTTGGGACCCTTACTCTTTTTAGTCTATATTAACGACTTGCTGGCAAATATTCAATCAAGCGTCAGGTTATTTGCCGATGACTGTATCATGTATCGTGAAATAAAAAACATAGAGGACACAAAAATTCTTCAACATGATGTTGACAATTTGTGTCAGTGGGAATCAATCTGGCAGATGGGGTTTAATAAATCTAAGTGTTTTACTATGAGAGTCTCCCATAAAGCAAATGGGCTTGTCTACAATAAAGGGGTATAAAAGTGTTACAAAGGTGGTGAAATTTGAAGTCCTCTAAGAATAAATTTTTGTTGTGTTTTTTTTGTTTGATTGGTAGTCTCAATTTTTTCCTGAGAGCAGGAAGATAGTTCTTTTCACCTATCACCACTTTTTAAGTGGTAAGTGTTATTGGTTACGTATGTAAAGGGGACAGACATGGAAACTCTTTGCTCCAGAAATCTTTAAGGAGAACAATATGTATAAATAAACCCTGTATTTAATAGAATGATAAAGAACAAACACTTTTTCACTGAAATTGCATTACCATTAGTTAAACATGGACTAGTATGGAGATCAATGGTTACGTTGGTAACAAGCACGGACATGTCCATCCTCGTTACCAACGTAACCAAACTATGTTCGAGAAAATTAAGCACTTTAAACACTTGAATGCATTGTGACACAAGTTTTGCTCTTTCCTGAAGTGTAAACTGATGACATGTGAAACATTCATCAAAAACCAATGTCCCCATGTGCCTACGTTATACTACCGACAAGGACATGGTTACGTTGGTAACATCTGGACGGACATCGCCTTGAAGGCTCTCATACCCTTGTTGTAAGCAAAAAGATAGAGGAAAGCACACAAACCAGTGACAAATATGGCCATCTGCAAACAGATGCAGTTTTATCAAATTCTCTGGTAATTTGTGTCCTACAGGCCTGTTAATATGATAGTTACCAACGTAACCATTAGGGGACAGACATGTTACCAATGTAACCATCATGTGCTCCGCAATTGACGATGATGCATTTACTGCTGGATTATTTTATTTGTGGTACTGCACATGATCAAGGTTAAGTGTTACATCATAACCTTAGCTCTGGAAATCTTTTCTTTCAGTTAAAATATCAACTATTAAGATTTAATATCCAGATGGACGGACAAATCTCAAAATTTTACCCCAAATTGCTGATAAAATTTTGCGGTGTTTGTGCACCTAAAAATATTCATTTATCATTTACCATTTATTTTGTACATTACATTTATGAATGAAGACAAAGGACCTGCATCAGTCACATCTGCAAAGGTCCCACTCACATCATAAATTTATTCCACATCCTATGTAACACTTATAGGTGGTAAAAAAGGCCAAAATAGCCCCAAATTCTGCCCAAAACATCCTTTATATAAGTTGGACATTGATAAAATTGTCTTTATTATCTCTCTATAGTCCTCCAAGTATGGTGAACTGTAAAATCACCAAACCATTGTGACATCTTTCAAAATATCATCAAAGCAAAAAACACACACTGAATATTTTCCTTTACTGTAGACAAGCCCAAATCCAAATCCTTATTTTTACCAAATGGGTAATCATGCTTTAGAGCAGGTTAATCACCACCCTTACCTAGGAGTTGAACTCTCTTAGTATGAACTGGAAGAGACATATTAACCAAATTGTATCCAAAGTAAACCTGACATTAGGCCTATTGAGGCGAAACCTCTTGCACTGTGATAAAGATACTAAGACTGCAGCGTACTTTGCTCTTGTTCGACCCATTCTCGATTATTGTAGTACGGTATGGGACCCCTATACCCAATCCGAAAAGAATTCTGTAGAAAATGTCCAGAGGCGTGCTGCCAGATTCATCTTTAACAACTGCAGTCACCAATCTAGTGTTTCTGAGATGATTAAAGATCTTAAATGGGACAGCCTTGAAACTCGACGATTTAGGGCTCGTCTTGTTGTTATGTATAAAGAAACGCATGGATTACTGTACTTCCAAGTAATGTAAGGAATCATCTTATTGACCCTTCAAATCTTAATCGACGGACTACCCGTCGTACTAGTGGAAGGTATCTATACCATTATCCCTCCACTAACAAGCTTTGCTATCAGAAATCTCTCTATCCAAGAACTATCCCTAGCTGGAACCTATTACTGGATCAGGCTCGCTGTGCCCCATCAGTGGACAGCTTTAAAAACCAGCTCTTAGCCCTTGATCAAAATCGTTATAGCTAGTTATTCTATTCATCCGACTCCCTTAGCCCTAGTTCAACAGCACGGGATAGCCTTGTCTGGCGTTTGTGCTGCATTTGAAAGAAGAAGAAGAAGAAGTCTGACAGAAGGCCTAGCCTACAGTAGGTCTATAGCCTAGCTGGCCAAGGCTCAACCAGGGAGTTATTATTTGGAAGGATGGTTAACGGAAAGTTAAATTTATGCTAATATGCTACGATCCACTAAATACCGAGGAGATTATTAATGACAAGCTACTTCTTCCATGGACTGGGAATTCTCTTTCTTTTATTTGTTCGCTTCAGTGTGACATCGATGTCTGATATGTTAGCAACTTCATTCAGGTCTAGCCTAGTAATCCTATCACAATTCCCTTACTCTGGACAACCCTTTGATGAGTAGGTTTACGCCGCCACCAATTGAGGGGCAGGTGCTACGAAACTCGAAACGACTGTTTCATTGAAATAAACCGATGAGGTCTGCCTCTTCCTAAAGAACGAACATCTTGCAAATGAGCTGCAGAGGCAGAACTTAGTTTAAATTTTGTCAGAACAATTTGGAAAGTTTCCGGAAGCTTCCTGAAATAAGGGCTATACGACAAATTCAGATTTTCACATAGGCTAGGCTAATAAACCCTTACTGGTATACTCTGATCCGCGTCACCGAGCGTCCAAAGATGCAATAATTTTTACAGGGTTTTCGCTAACCCGGGTTCCCGGGTCTCAGACTGACGGCAAGCCGCCTAGACGCTTAGAAGAAAATCTTGTGCGTCCCATGAACGCATGATGTTCAGCCTTATACGCACAAAAAATGGTAGCTCTTAATTTCATGGTCTTTACCCACATATGTATTTACGCACGTGTGTACGTCAACTTCTCTACAGAACTCGTGCCTAGCATAAGGTATGGGTGTTTGAATTCAATTATGGAACTGCACATGCACTACAAACTTTGCCGTGCTTCGTCATGCGTTTCACTTGAACCTGGCCTAAGGTATCCTTAATTGTTCGTGTGCACAATTCCTATACCAAACATAATACGGTTTTTGACCGCGAATTTTTTTGCTCTCTTCGAATGGAAAAATGTGGAGAAAACGACGAGCATCGGATTGATTTTACATCAGTTGAATGTGAAAAAGAATGCCATAAATGAAGAAAATATATGTTCAGGACAGCCAAAAAGAAGAAAGGAAAGAATTCAAGCCACATTATTTCCCATTTTGTTACACAAGACATAGTCCTTTTTGAATTCTTCTTATCGTGTAGTCTCACGGAAAAGTTATTGCCATTATTTTCGATTTATCGACCAAACTTACGCGCTACGCGAACGGCATGAAAGTGGTCTAAATTGCTTCAAATATGAACAAAACTAGAGTAAAAAGTTGTAACTTAACAAAATCTGAAATGTTTTATCTTTATTTCGTTGAAAAATCAAAGCACCTTGGGGGATAATTTGCATAGATAATTCGTGCTACAAACAAATGAAGGAACTACGCCTGTTCGATGCTAATTTCATGTTTGTCGAGATCAAACAAAATCTTGCCAGGCTACCACAGTCTATTACCAAAAAGCCTGAAGGGCTACGTACCTCTTTGAAAAATATTTTCCGAGCCCTAATTGTGACAATTCAGACATGCAGAGCCAGCTCGACATATTCTGGTCACACGGTACTGTTCACGTTCGTACTAAAACACCTGTCATTTCCACCTCACACTTTCCAGTAGTAATGATGGATTCTTGTGTAAACGCATGCGTACTTATTGCACAATAAAAATAAACTGCATATTTTATTATACCTGGGATATGCTCCGTTTACAGGGAAGCTCGATACATATGCCTGTCTGAAGGGTTAGGGTATAGCTCCATATCTTGTACACACGTACGTATAATTGTATAGGTTACAGTAAAAGTACGGGACTCTTGGAAACTTTTGGAAACCCTTGAAAATTTTGGGGGACGCTCGAGAAAGAAAGCTGAGAGTTTCGGGACTCTTGAGATTGGAAGCCAAATGAAAACCCTGTTTTTAATTTTCCAGCGACTGGCAACGCTAGGCCTATGGCAGTAGCAACAAACCCCCAGTCTTACTGTTGATGTAGCAGACGACGAATCCCTCTTGTATGAATTACGTAACCCAGTGTAAGTCTTATAGAAATGCCAAGAAGGATACAAGAGACAGATTACTGTGTGACCTTGGCGGTGTAAATTTCACTTCAAAGTGATGTAGGCCTACGTATCTCCTTCCAAATAACAACACCCTGTTGTAGCGTACATGCATTACGTACTGCTGTATGAAACTAAGACTTCAAAAAATATTCTCAAAAAATATTCTCCTGTAGGCACTAGGCAATGATTACATTGACCTTGTGATTTCTGAATCCACTGCTTGTACAGTACTCTATTGTTGCTGACTGTGATCACCTGTTATTACATCATTTTATTAAAACAGCAAGGCGCTATCAGATTCTAAGGATGCGGACTGAGTGTTGTAGCATTTCATTTTTCAACATACAGGTACAGAGATATTTTTATGCAAGATGCTAAGCTTGTAGTCCATCTTCTTATATTGTCTTTTTATGATTGATATCAATAAATTATCTTCTTATTAATACACTGATGTAAGAACCCCTTTGTTTGATTTGTGTGGACTACAGTACCATCAAGATCAAGAGAGCAGAGTACAGTAGCCTACTGTAGCCTTGTTTAGGCCTATTACTGTACTACAGTAGTAATTTAAGCTTGGCCTTGGCTAGGCTAACCCTAGAATATGGCTGTGTGTTGCTGTATGTTGCACTCCTTGTGCAGAGTGTAAAAATGTAAAAATATTTTACACTCCTCGGACATAATGTCTGGGGACATCTCACACTCTCATATTACAAGAGTTTCTAACCAAACTTCGTTAACACTTTTGCACTTTCCATCTGCCGATAACGCTCAAGATGAAAAATGCCTCCAAAAGTTGTGCTTTAAAGCCAAAAATCAGGCTACTGTATGTACTGTATCAATGGTAAACCATGTATAACTACAGATAACATATAGAGGACTGGTTCCTCTTGCATACACTAAGGTGGTACTTGGATCACAGGGTAGGGGGAGTGCATGTACAGTACAGTAGGTTACTGAAATACTATTGTATCATTATTACTGGATACCTATGCAGGGTTAAATAGTCTTGTTTCATGAAAAAAGTAACCTTCTTTCCTTCTTTCACTGTAGGTTTGGGCTTTAACAGCGGAGATCGGGGAGGCGGCCGTGGAGGTGGCTTTCGTGGACGTGGTGGTGGTAGAGGTCAGTATTCCAGATAGGATCTGGACAAGTTACTAATGTTATCACCCTGACGGTGGTTTGGAAATCATTTCACTTTTTCTACTTGTTTGAATTAAAGAAGATAGTTGGGCTTTATTAAATAGGAAGAGTGTTTCAGTATGTAGGCCTGATGAAATATTGTTTTTAAATTGTTCTGCAGACTTACACTAAACCCCTTACTACAGTGCTCTAGTATACAAATAATGAATGCTTATGAGTGTGATAGTATGAATAATTTCATGAGTTGAAAGATTGAATGTTCTATTCAATGCGGTGAAGCCGAGTTGTATGGAATGTTAAAGCTGTCAACGAATGAAATTATTCATACTATCGCATGAATGGAAAACATTATTTGTTTTATATACATGTAACACCTTAACTTTGATCTAGTCATTAGTTAAATTTGTGTTTTGGCGGTCACTATGGATTCGTGTTGTCCGTGTGGCTGTATGTGTAGATTCATGTTGTGTCGTTTGCTAACTGCGCATTTATGTACCTAAAGTACGTACAATATGCAGTGTGCGATCCCCAAAGCTGCATTGAACAACTGAGTTGAGCCACAAAATTTTCATGTACACAGTAAAGCTGACGTTACCACCCTGTCATACTAGTATAACACACGACTGTGTGTTATACTAGACTACAGTATTACATGAAGGATAACACATGACCGTGATGATAGTGCTGAAACACCCATGGCATGTGACCACTCCTCCAATCAGATGTGGAGGAATTTATAAGGTGGTATATAATATGCATTATTTCTGGATATGTAGCTTACTGAGTATGTTTTTTAGGGTTATCCTCACATAGTACTGTAACTATTGCTCAAATTGGAACAACCTACAACATGTATACATGTGTGATGCACCATGACAGATCTACTGTACATGTCAACATCTATTCATTTACTCAATTAAGTTTATTCTATATGTTAATTCATTGCAGTTAGGCCATTTTACCGTAACCTTTGAAATATTGAGGGAAGTCATGTACCTGAATGTGCTCTATTCATTGTCACAAAAGCTCATTACTGTCTATGGTTGTAATACATACCTGATCTTTCATGGTGTCTCACGTTTTCAAGTTGTAACACACAGTTGGAGTATTGGTATCTTCTATGTGTATAAGCAAGAAAGGCAGACAAGCAATAAACAGTAATGCAACTGAGCATAGTGAAGCATTTTTCAAGTAATAAATACAACAATCTTAATGAAGAGAATGTGACCAGCAGGGTTGTACATACATGTACTTGCCATGGGCAATGGAACATATGTTAATGTAAAGCACTGGCCAGTGATTCTCACCCCTCCTGTTTTTGTTTTGTAGGTGGAGGCAGGGGCTTCAGTCCTCGTGGAAGAGGAGGAAGAGATAGTTTTAGCCCCAGGGGAAGAGGGGGCGGAAGAGGTGGTCGTGGCGGTGGATTTGGTGATCGTGGACGGGGTAGAGGTGGATTTGGAGGTCGTGGAGGTGGTCGTGGGGGACGCGGTGGACGTGGAGGCGGAAGAGGTGGACGTAAGTAGAGTGCCTTGATTTCTTTTATTGAAGGCTGTTGATATTAGGTTTTGGGAGTTAAGATAGTGTTGCTATTTTCTACTAAAATATGAAAGTCACTGACTGCTTTGAAATGGGAATGAATTGCAAAGATTGTCTAGGTTGATCATCATATAAGGCCAAGGTTCATTAAATTTGTAGTAACATTCAGTTGAAGCTTTTGTATTTGTGTGAAGTATTGACTGTGGACAGTCTTTATGACCTCATATTTTGCTTTGATATAGTGTAATCATAATCAGGGTTTGCTTAGACTTGGCCAAGTCTCTCGTGAGTGTTCTCGTACTGCTAGTACCTACAGCTCACCATATTTACCTTGGGTTTAATACGCCCTCTATCGGCTGCTTATTTGTATCGCTTCTCAACGAGAGACTTGGGACACTTGGTTTCTGTGACGTCATAATTTTAATGTTATTTCTTTATTTTATTCATCCTCAATTAGGGATGAATAATATGTACTAGTCTGTCAACTTTTAGTCCAATCAAAATCAGTAAATTGAATATTATGTGAATAAACAATAGCTATGAATAAACATATATGAAGTTTATATCACGTGATTAATTGCTGCAGGGTCTACGACATTGCCGATAGCGAAAACTCATCAATATCAGCCGTAAGAATTGATCAATATGACGGTTTTTGCAACTGGACATTTCACGGGACAGGATTCACGAGGAGCGAAACCGTGCCATGATTTGATTTTCATAAAAGAAAGACAAAATCGTTGGTTCAGCGACTTAATTTGAAGAAAGTTTTGCTTCGAAATCAATCGATAGCGGTCTGATTCTCAGGCGTTCGGAGCGTTATACACAAATACATATACAGCTCTGTGTACAAGCAAGGTAGGACACTTTGGATCCTAGGCATCGCGGCACTCGCGATTATCTGCGTAGCCATCCATACGGTCTCTCTCACAAAACGCATAATCAGATAATGTAAGGAAAAGCACAGTAGAAGGCAAATTCGCTCTGCAGATGTAACCTTCGTCACTCGCAAATCACAACGCACGCCATTGCGGGAGCCTGGCAGGGATTCGAAGTGGCCTACTACCTTGTTCGTATACTTATAGGCCAATATGTATCAGCTTTATCATCTTGCTAGCTCAATGTGCCCTCAAGCGGGTATATTAATGACTAAGACTTTATATTAGACCAATTGTTCAAATCACTCATGCATGCCAGGCAATGCTACTTACAGTAGCTTTGCTTGTTCCTCTTGGAGGTGTCTTGTGAGAACAATATACTGTAGCAGCAAACCTGAGCTTGGAAAACCACAAAATTAACAAAGTAGTTTGGGAATTAGGCCTAGCATGTTTCCAATGTAACCAACATTCAGAACTGATGGACTATGGGAGAGGTCTAAGGGAAGAAGGTGTCCCCCTGCCCTTGGAAAAGTTTTTCATTTTAAGAGGTACCTAGGCTATATAACAAATGGTGCAATATTTGACACAAATTTTTCTTGCAAAAGAGTGAGCAGGACAATTTGACTGATAAGTGATTCTCTGCAGAACTGAATCAAGGTGATATAGGCCTATTTGAAATAAATACCTGCATGGGCAGAAATTGCTCTTCATATTTTTTTATGTGACAGTTCTTTGCATTTATTATAGGCAACATTTGTCATTGATACAAATATACTAGTTTGCTAAGTCACTGGTGGAGTTAAATAAATAAATTTTAGGCCTATCGTAATCCACAAATTCCAGCTAAGAGCATGACTATAAGAGCTAAAAACCTTAGAGGTTTTGTGATCCTTACATTGGGCAGGTCAGGGACAGAGCCAGGATTGAAGGACTATTTGAAAGGCCTTTTTGATAGGCATTAGGCTTCTACATGAAAGTGGGATACCCACTAGACTAAACTTTCACTTGCAAGGTTCACTAGACAAAGGATGGACCAAAAATCTTCTTTGGCCCAGCTGGTGGTAAGGTTAGGATTCCACTGAGGTATAAAATTTATAGGCTACATGGACTAGCCTCAGGTAAGATTAGGGTTTGGGTAAGGATTATGGTTATGCTTAGGATTATTAAGTTTACAGTAGAGTTAATATCTTTGGTCTACTCTAGGGAAGCATTGATATAGTACTGAACCTGTCATCTAGACTCATGAGCCTTGCAGCCCATGAAAGCATGTCTATGGCTTGTGCGTGTAGACATTATATCAACCTGAAGGTGTATGTTGCCTTTCCAAGTCATATAGACTGTGCCCCCAAAGTGCTGAGCCCATTGCAGTATTTACCAAATGCAAAACAGTTCTTACAGGGATTGGTTTAATTATCAGCTAGAGATGGTAAGTGTCTGGTACATCCAGTGAAAATTTAAGATGACTAGCACTATTTAATATGCCCTTGTAGTGGACTTCAAGTTACAGCCTTACAAGTGGACCAAATACATGTTTTGCAATGTCATTTCAAGATAATGCAATCATTTAGTTGAAATAACATAAGAGAATGCCGGTTTCAGTAGACTCAGGTCACATTGCTAAAGGGGAGGGATCTTAATTTAAAAGTAGTGGACCAAAGCTATAACCATGGTACTGTGCAACATTACCTGAAAATTGATTTCAGGATTGTTGATGTGTGTAGGTCGGTACAAAATGAGTCAAATTTTGTATCAGTTTAGATCCAAGAGATTACAAACCTGAAATTTTTTTATACTACAGACCTGTAGGACATCCCCATATTCAGGAAGCCTTCTCTTGAATCCTTGACCCAAGATCCCTGCTAACTTAAGACAAGAAGGATAAGGAAATTGGGTAACTGCCACCCTCCCTCATTTCCATCCCACTTTCAGGATTTATTACCTGTATCCAGGGGCGGCGCCAGGGTATTTTGAAAGGGGTGGCAAACGTGGGGTGAGTAATCGCCGTCCTGCGAGAGGGGTCGAAGGGGAGAAGGATACCCCTCCTTTTTGAGAAAATTTTTTTTAATTTAAGGTTGCTTAGATGCCAAATGGTGCTTTCATTTGTTATATTTTTGTACTGTCACCCCACCCCCACAAAAGTATGCCTTAAAAACGTTATTTAGACGATTTTATTTTTTGAGCTAAAAGCCATAGGGGCGGCAAATGCCTGCCCTGCCACCCCTGTGGCGCCGCCTCTGCCTGTATCTACAAAACGTTGACTTAATTGTACTATCAGGCATTAAAATCTGCAAATAAAAATTCAGTTTATACAACAACAGATGACTGAGCTCAAAGACATAGTACTCCTGACCCCAAAAGTTTGAGATTTAGAGGCACTGCAATCTTCAGTTGCTTCAGACAGTAAAAATTACCCCTACTAAATTTTCTTCTAGCCTCTCCTCCAAATGAACAAAAACACCTGTCTATTACAGCTCCCATACAAAGTTATGGTACATTTCTCTGAGTACACATTGTTTAAAGCCACATCCATGCAGTACTGTGAGTGAGCTGAGCTTAATTGGGAACACAACTGACTACTCAAGTCATTATTGACCAACAACAGTGAAGCTAGTGTTTCAACTAATGTCAATCAAAGAGCAGTCACTAAACGCACTTAGAGGTATGGTCATATCCCTAAATATGTTTGAGGTGATCCTATAGCCCCATTTCAATTGGGTTGTTCTTCTCATGGGTGATATTTAACTCTTTTTCAGTTAAGCAGAAAATGCAGCCAGAGACTTGAAAAGATTCTTTCTTTGAAAGTGGATTTCAGATTCAGTGTTGATTTATGTCAAATTTTTTAGATTAAGACATTGGTGTGGGTAAGGAGGTAGAAGGAAGGGTAGAGGGAAAATGTACACACTTTTTGCATGAGTGTTATAGTAAGTGTTATAATTCTTGTAATTCTTATAATTATGAATGATTCTTAATAAGGCAATGGCCTACTGCGTGTACTGTAAAATGACTAGTGGGAACTTGGCTCTCACTAACCGTCAAAAAAGTTTTCGTTTAATTCCAGTCTTGTGAAGAGAAATTAATTGAGCAAACGGTGATTTCTCAATAAACCCAGAGATCAATACTGTAAACCCAGAGATCAATACTGTCAAAACTGTTTCCTTCATTCGGTTCAAATGTTCATTATACCTTAGGCCCACATTTATGCAGGGAGCTGCCATTTAAGTTGCAGCATCCTGATTTAAGAGCTGTATTAGGAGGGCAACATCTCATAGCAAAGTAAAGTCCTATTCTCCTTCACCCCAAGGAGATTATGTGGTAGTCTACTAGTGATAGTGCCTGGAATTCTTGATTGAAGGGCTGTGGGTCCCTTTAAACCATGGTTACTACAGTGAATGACTAAGTAAAACAGTTACGGACTTCCTCAGTATAACCACCTGGATATGGGTACTAGCTTCAGCTAGAGATTTATCCAGTGATACCCCAATGATGTCCCATTCTGAGGGATTGTTACACTCTTAATCTGCTAGACTACTTCATGTATCTATCATGGAAACCAGGTTGAAGCAACAGCATACATGTGCTCTATAGTAAGATTCCTTCTCTGAGAAGATTGAATGTAACCAAATAATTCAACTCAGCCCATTCTCATTTACCTCTTTTCAGACACCCTCCTCCACCGACACCAATTGCTTCTGTTAGAAGGAAACCTGTGTGCCAGCAATGCAACATTGCCTCCACACAGTCATCATTATAGAAATACTTGCTCTACTGCAAACTGGTTTAAACTGTTTTCTGAAATAAATGAAAAAATACCACACTAAGCATGAAAGCTTGGGTACCCAAATTCCCAAAGATCAACATTCCACAACTAAAACAATGAGACTTTCCTAGTCCTTTTTCAACAAAGCAACAAAGCTCTAGATAGTAAGCCCTACACACACATGCTATGCTACAGCAGGATATTACTGAAACTGAACATATTCTTTGATTAATGTACTTATAGTTTGATTCAAGAAAAAAAGACTTAAGAAGCAACACATTGTGCTCACTCAATGCTTAAAGGTTGAATGCAATGTGACTGATATATTGAAATATCTTCCATAATGAAATATAGTATCACATTATGTGATATGAAAGGGTACTTGAATTTTGCTTTTGAGGAGAGAAAAATGTGTTCAGTATTGCATAGAATTTGGTTTATAAGTAGGTCAGCTTGCTCCAAAAATGTAGAAATGAATCAGCTTTACTCAAGTCACCTTATAGTTACATTTAAAATAAAGAATTCTAATTATCCTCCTAAATTTCAACACACATTATTATTTACTGGATAATTACTCAAATGCTTGCTGTGATGGACCATGACAGATTTGGTATTATGGTGTCCTTGCTGTACATAAAAACAACTTCCATGTCAAATTTGCTCTAGAAGTAATAGCCTACATACTGCATAATACTTTGTAGAGAATCTCACATGTGACCACCACAGTGCTCTCAATCCATGCAGCATCAAAGATAAAGATTCTGGTGTAAACTCAAGTCTCAACCTAGGAAGAGGTCTTGCCAGGTTGTGTGAAGATTTGTTATATCTTGGTACATGTACAGTATGTATACATGTACCCAACTTTTTAATACTCATGCATCAGGTCTTCCTCACTTTGGGGTCATGATGTAAAATAAAAATGGTCTTGAGAAGGCAAGCTTCAAACAATTTAGCTCAAGAAGATGCACTAATTGTTGCTAAGTTAGTTCAATTGCCTTCCCTGACACATATGACCATGAAGTACCATACATGTCAATTGTTATGTTTGCATCAGGATAAAGCATATGACCATGTACTGTTGAACTTCATAGTGTTTCTCTTGGTAGAAACTGAAGAGGTTAAACTGTACAGGTAACAGTTACAAGTCCATAGAAGTATAGTTGACTTCTGGAAAATGAAAATATGCAAGTTGTCAACTATTTAATTACAACAGATGCTTGAATTTACCTGTACCCTCCACTTCTCAGGGATTGGTAGGTGGAGGATGAACTAAGGGGCAGGGAGCCAGTTCTCTGGCTCATATAGGCTAACACAGTTTGACTCAAAAATTTGTTTACATGGCCCTAAAATACACTGACAGTGCTTGCTAAAACATCTGAGGCCAGAAGACTGTTACAAATATGGATAACGCTTTTCAAAAAGATTTTTTTTCTCAAATTCAGTCTACAGAACTGCAATGACAGAGGCATTACTGACTCAGCAAGGCTTGGAAAACAATTTCCATAGGGGAAGCTGCTGTATTTCATATACTAATTTGCTCATATATACATACTGTACAGTACTGTATAGTGCCGCAACATTAACATGTCTAAATGGCCTGCCTTGGCAATATACATTGCCTTAAAAAATCTGCCAAACAGTTCTCTGTTTCATTCACACTGGCTGGCACTTATAAGTTCTTGTAAGTTCACAATGTGGTACTGCCTTGGCAAATACTATAGCTACATTATATCCAAAGCAGAGCATGTGTGAAGTTACACATGGTCACAAAGATTGGCTGTGAGTTAAATTGAAACTTATATCAAACTTAAGACATCTGGCATTTGTTATACCTTACGCATTACTCTGACAGCTAAATTTAATAATTTTTTATTTGCCACATTTTAATTTACTTGGTGGAGGCTAATTTTGGGTGCCCCCCACCCAAGAAGAAAAAAGAAAGCAGTAAAGAAGGGCTTGAATACTGTCAGCCACCCCTAAGACATTAAAGGTGACTGTGATATGTGACTCTACAGTATACGTGTTGGCTACAGTACACACATAGCTATTATCATGTCAGGCCATGCAATCAAGTTCTGCCAAAAGAATTGTAAACATGCATGCATAAAAGGCATGTATAAGGATCGAAAAGCCACCATGATACTGTAACTGAAGCTAAAAATACTTTGCCAAAGACACAGTACATGGTCTGAATTTAGTCATGAAATCATGACTTTTTTTGAAGATCATGTGTTTCCCATTTAATTAAGGTCAGGAGATGTGATAAATTTGTAAAGTCTCTCACATAGGCTATGATGGAGAATGTAAATACAATGCACTCTCCAAACTTCAAGGTCTAGATAACCCTGGGCACTGTAGTACTCCTTGCACTATTCAAACTGGGCTACTACATTTACATAAGCTATAGGCCCTGTAGACAAACTCACAACTGCCTAGTATTAGGCTAGCTACATACCTCCACATTTTCCAGTAATGAGGGATCCATGGAAAACAAAGGTTTCATATAAGTAAATTGATAGGCCCAACATAAAAAAAAATAACAGCCAGTAAATAAACATGCTCATGTTTTTCTTTTCTTTTATCACTTAGTCACTCGATCTAGCCCCGTGATAATATGATATATATGCATGGCCTATCATGTACGTCAGTTTAGTACGGTTCAAGCAGGGAGTTGCTACAGGCTACATGCTGAACCAACGTTGTTCACCTACAAGATTTAACTTAAATTAATTGTGGCTAGAATCATGACGCAGAGTAACTATGTGCTAGCACAGAGGAAAATAAATAGAGCATTCACTCTTCGATTATCTCACGGGTGCAAGGGCTTGGCGGCTACTTTTGTATGGACGCACGAAACTTCACAAGTACAAGTACCCATTCTGCTAATCTTTGTTTACGTTTGGCGTTAAGTACACGAACCGCTAAATGGTACCATTATGTATAGGGAAATGTATTGACACATGTTTCTCTAAAATGGATTACAAAGGTCTTATTTGTCATCAAAAATTTTATTTGTGTAATTTTTATGTGGTAAATTAGTTTTTAAATATTTTTTTGAGTATAATTACGGCGAATCAATTGTCAAAAATATGTCATATCAAATAATATTCTCTTTAATTGGACGATACTAATTTCTGCACATGAGGACTGTTTATTGGATTATGAGGTTGACGCCCCCGCCTTATGAATAATGTACTTAGCTCATTAGTATGACGTCACAGAAACCAAGTGTCCCAAGTCTCTCGTTGAGAAGCAATACAAATAAGCAGCCGATAGAGGGCGTATTAAACCCAAGGTAAATATGGTGAGCTGTAGGTACTAGCAGTACGAGAACACTCACGAGAGACTTGGCCAAGTCTAGGGTTTGCTCAGCCATGGAAATTCCTGGAAATTTTTGGAATTTCAAAACTGTTGTGGCATTAATTTGTCATTTTACAAGAGGTCATGGAAAATTGTGGAAAAGTTATAAGATTGCATCTCAGATTCCTTTCCAAACTCTGCATTTAGGTAGAAGTCATGGTTTTAATAATTGAAGATGGTACTGTAAATTGGGGGTGGGGAACCTCTGGTCTGTGGGCTGTATGTGGCCTGTGAGACAATTTTATCCAGCCTGCAAGGCAAGTCATAAATGCAACTTCAGAATCACTTGAAAAGTGGTTGGTAATAATCTTGTAGCCTAAGGTGATCATCGCTTATCGTGCTGTAGCCCAAGATGCCCATCGGTTATCCTGCTTATACCACTTTCGAGATATTTCTCGTAAACTGCTGGGAATCACTACCAGTTTGTTACTAAAACCCTAGTATGCACAATATCATGCCCACTACTTAGTTAGACATTAACTAGGTGCAACATCCTTGTACCTCTGGTGGTAATGGATGCTTTGTGTGGAAGGCTACGTAGAATTAAACCTATTGTGATACTCCTGGTCTGTATAGCCTTGCGCATTTCAATGCCATTCAAATATAGTGGATGAAAATTCTATTGCCTACAAATTTGTGCAAACTCTTTACACTATAACGTCTGGGGCTTCGCCCCATTTCCATACATGAGCTTTCCCCTAGACCACAACAGTGTCTGTTTGGGGCCCCTTGGCCTGGGCCCTATGGGCCAAGCTTGTTGCGCCCTTACTATCTGCGGACCGAGAGTGGATTATGACTGTCAAAACTGCCCATCAGAGGAAAAGGTCCCCACCCCTACTGTAAATACTCCTTGTCATAGCTTGTTGTGAAAATGTTTTCTCCTCTCATCAGGTGGTGGAATGAAAGGTGGACAGAAAGTTTTCATTGAACCTCATCGTTTTGAAGGTCAGTTTACAAATGTCAAGCATGTCTCATGAATATGAAGCATGGATTATGAATATTCAGTTTATGCATGTGAAATGAGGACAGAATCAAGGACAGACTTGTTGCACTTGAAAAAATTTTGTTGGTTTGAGTCCTTGCACAAATTTGGATTTCACTTTCCACTTTTTGTAATCTAAGTTTACAGTTCTTGGTGCTGATTGAGATATTAGCTGTTAGTGAAGAGAATTTCAAGACATCCATTTAGGAAAAGACAGCTTACTGAAAGATATACAGTCTGTTGGTCATAGATTGATGATTGACAAGGTTGTTGTCCAGTGAAATTCCCAGCCTGTCATCAGGTATAGATTGAGTCATCCACCAAAAACTGATCTCATATGTAAACCACTACAGCTTGGAGAAATAGTTTAATATTGCAGGTGTTAACAACTTGTCTACAGAGGTGTGAATGTACTAACCTGGGGGCTAAGTCATTAGCTAGTGATGTATCTTGCTATCTTTGAGATGGGAAAATGGTAATGGAGATGGCCCAATTTACACAGTGGGGCTTTCAAGGCGGCCAAATAACTGCTACCATAGGCATAGCATTCCAAATTGAGTGTAAATCTGACATTATTCAGCTGAATGCAAATCTGGGATGTTATAAACCAAACTTGTCACTCTATAATAGACATAACATAAATATTTGGCATTGGAGGAATCAGGCTTACAAGTTTTTTCAAAACACCTGGACCTTATCTCTTGTGCCAGTGTGATGGGATGTATGCATACACAACAAAAGAGATTTCCAATTTCTCAGTCCTGACTGATGCGCAGTCTGGGGCTATGAAGGAAGGGGAACGGGCTGTGCTAGTTGTTGGGGAATGGGCTGTGCTAGTTGTCAACTTCAAAGAAAGCTGTTGGTGGAGGACCAGTGCCCCCATAGCAAATCTTTACCTCCCATATGTTCACACATGTGGTGAAATTTTTTTGTTTTCCATCTTATTTCACCTCCTTCTAATGTTCATATTGAATTTGGAAGAGAGGTCTGTTTTAAGAATTGTGCATTGTTTGTAATCTCTTACCTTTTGACCTGCTCTTTCAGGTGTGTTCATTGCCCGTGGTAAAGAAGATGCATTAGTCACTCTTAACCTGGTCCCAGGAGAAGATGTCTATGGTGAAAAGAAGATTGCAGTGCAGGTTAGATGCAAAGTTATACCATATCTGGCCATAAAGCTTTCAAGGGTATATGTACATAGGACATGGTTGTATGTGAATTGTTCCTCTGTCTGTAGAAAGCTAATGAATAGTACTGTCCCTGCAAGCTATTGCTGTTAGATTTATGTGAAGGATGCTTTTTATGTGTTTGTTGAGGCTTGAGGGTGAGTTTAACGTAACGACAAAAAAATCTCTTCATTCTGACTAAATGTGACAAGAATTGCAACAAGTAGTTGCAGGGACCAGACCAGAACACTTTTTGTACCATTCCTTTCTCTCCATCACAGATTACTTACATTAGTGTGTAATGTACTCTGCTGTACCAGTAATGCTGTACAATAGACCTTATGCATATGACATCACAGAGCAGAAAGTGCTTCCTAGTTTGCAGGCAAGGGCATACCATTGCAACTTACACCAACAAATGCAGACAGCTGATTTGTGGACCAATCGGAATACGTGCACAATTCTACTTCACGCGCATACGAAGACTAACATTGTGTGTGCAGTGTGCTTCAGTGTTTTTTCCTCCAAAATGACATTGTATGACATCAGTGAATAAGGTTTATATGTATTTTGCAATGACAAGGAAGAAATACCTGAACTGAATATGTAAGAGAAATTAGAGATGAGAGGGATAGAGATAGTTTAAGTTGGCTAATTTGTTCAAAAGTTTGGGGCAACCTCCTAGACCTAAAATAGTTTTTTCTTTTTCTTATGTTAGTATTGTGAGTACTTGTCTAGGTTGAACAGTACTATCCAGTATAATATAATCCCTTGAAGCAATGCATGCAATTTCAACACTCATTGTATCTGGGGTTTGTGTGGAAATTGCTCTTGCAGTGATGGTATGTCATAAATTTGCATGAATCCCATCATGCATATTGTCTGTTTTGTATTACAGGAAGGAGAACAGAAGTTAGAATACAGGGCATGGAATCCTTTTCGTTCAAAGTTAGCAGCTGCTATTCTGGGTGGTATTGATAAAATACATATGAAACCAGGCTCTAAGGTCCTGTATCTTGGTGCAGCTTCAGGTACCACAGTATCACATGTAGCAGATATTGTTGGTCAGGTAGGTACACAATGTTACCCCTATTAGAGGTAATTGGTGGAAGTATGGTTAACTGTGAACATACAGTATGTGAAAAAGATTTTGTTTCAAATCAGATATTCACATTGTAAGGCAAGAGACAGCTTCCTGGTCTTGATTTGTGGAACAGATTCCTTAATTAATGTACAATCTTGACTCACCATGAAATTGCAGTTTTTGACATGGACTATCATCTGAACCATAGTCGAAGCTTACATCACTAGCCAATAGGTCCTGGGGTATATCATTTTAGTCAATCTATTGTCGTTTTCTCCCCAACCATCATTAGAGCTTCCTGCACTTGATTTAGGAATATGCTTTGCTAAGGCTGACTCACTTTTAAATCAGGACACAGCTGTTTGCTTTCTTTGTAAATCATCACCAGTTTAATATATGAAAAATTTAGTAGTGCCATCCTCCCAGACCACTGGTAGAAGTTATACAGAAACCATAAAAACCTGAGATGGTACTGTATGTTTCAAACACAGTAGGTTTGATGTGTGTGGTTGTAAACCCAACATCAGCCTGATATTTACATATTACATAGCCAGCTTTGAAAGAGTTACAAAGCTGCTGTTCAAGTGTACAATATTTGTCTTGAAATTGCCCTTTCATTGGGTATGACAAAGATGTGTATTGCAGCTCACATACGTGTCCAAGGCTGTCCATGTAATAGTCTTGTCTTTCAAACATCTAAATAACTAATGTGTGCGAACACTCCGAATGAGTACAGTAAAACCCCGTTTATCCGAACCCCGTTTATCCGAAACCCTGTTTATCCGCACTAGCCCTCAGATTTAACAACAATAATATTCAACACAATTACGGTAGATCCGCCAAGTTTTCAGTGCTTTACAAGGCAAAATTCAACCTAATTTTTTGCAGAAATGCACTAACTTTTCTCAGGACTTTAAAAGTCATGGAAAGATGTCACGATGGCTAAAACATCGGACATGTGGACATAAGAAACAGTCTGTTCAGGCTGTTATCTCTTTGTCAAAGTTGGAAAAAATATCGCACATATTTGCTTTGAAATTCTTGTTAGGAGCCATTTATCGGTATAGGCTCAATATGCTCTTATACAAAAATATGTTAGGCTAGCGTAAGTCCTAGTTTCACTAAATCTGAAAAGTTAGTAACGTAGTGAGCTTCATACCTACAAATAACGAAAGTAGACCTAACAAAAATATTGCGAATTGCTGTTTGAGAGTCTCCTGCACATGTGTCTCTAACATTTTTGGAAATTTATGCAGAATTTATACTCTAGATACCTCTCCAGATCGTTACAGCTTTTCTTCAGCCCAAACACCCATTTAAGTGTGTAGAAAGCATTGTTCGTTCAGAAGAGCGGAAGCTCGAATTTTAGGAATAAAATCTCTCTGTTTTAAAGGTCTTAAAATTTGTTTGTCATATCATTGGTCACCAAAAATAGTAACGAAATAATTTGGGAGATTTTGTCTGCAATTTTTAGCCTTTTCGGAATTATTTTGGAAATGTGTTGACACCCTTATGGACCCAGTGTACCGTACTTGGGGCAAAAATTCGGAACCTCGTTTATCCAAATTTTTTCGTTATCCGAACTACCTTCAGTCCCGCTGTGTTCGGATAAACGGGGTTTTACTGTACTTTCTTAGCCACATCTTGATGTTCTTGTGTGAGTCTTAATGCCTTGACGATATCGTCCTAGAATAATATTTCATGTCATTCTTTTAAAAGTCACATTCCTGCTTTTGCTTCCTTCTGAAATTAACTTGTTTATATCACGTTGGACAAACTATTTTCTTGAACAGAATGTTGTAAAAAGACGGCGTATATAGTCAAGTTATCGTGTAGCAATTAGACATTGATCGTGTTTCAGCACAAGAGTAGTACAAGAATGGCATCACAAATTATTGCATGGTATGCCATTTTTAAATTGAAGGAATAAACTTACAGTTTATATCTCAGGACACTGAATGTCCTGGGAAAATGGAGTACCATTGGGATTTATCTGTCTAACTCTGTGTAACATATATTTTGAAATTTTAGATTTTAATAACACCTTCAGGCTTGCTGCCACAATGTGCTAAAATGATAGTTTGTGTATGATCTGTGACATACCACAGCAAGTATTTTGCAGCAAGTTTAAAAAGATCTATCAGTAGCATGAAATCATTCAAAGGCAGTTGATAAAAATGATGATTTAAGATTTAAATAGATTTAATGATGTGATATTGTGGACTCTGTCTAAATCTGCTTCATTGTCAACTCAAATTATTTGTGCCATTGAAATTAACTTCTCATCACTCAACAGGAAGGGCTTGTGTATGCTGTAGAGTTTTCACACAGATCAGGTCGAGATCTCATCAACGTGGCTAAAAAACGGACAAATATTATTCCTATCATTGAGGATGCTAGACACCCACACAAATATAGAATGCTTGTTGGTAAGCTTTCATTCTAGTTGTTACTCTTTAAACAGCAACATTTTGGTGTCATAGTGTTTGGCACAATATTTTCACATGTTTTATTGAGAAAAGCAGTTTACACTTCTTGGTCCCATTGTCTTGAAAATTGATTATTCTTTCAGATTTTGAATTTGTTATATGCAGTACTCATGAGAATGAAGGGAGATCTTAGTCACAGCAATGTTGAATTCAATTTCTTGAGGGTTTTGTAAATGTAACTGTTCACTTATTCAAACAGTTCCAGTCAGATCATTGGTCATACAAGAAAATGGAAATAAGAGGAGCATCTGACCCCTTTCAAAATGGATTTTTTTTTTGTCTGAAAGGGGGATTTGTTTTTTTCAGATGGGGTGATGATTTTCAGTTTTGTCATTGCTTTGTGTGTAGTTTTAAGAGGAATTGTATGCATTAAAAACATTGTTACACGTAGATGCTATCAGTTATTGTGCCAATCCCATTACTTCCTATCCAGATGTTAACACTTACAAGTGCCCTCTGTTCTCACAAATAGTCTGTTTACTGTATATCATAAATAAGTTATTTCTGCTTCCTATAGGAATGGTGGACACGATATTCGCAGATGTTGCCCAGCCAGACCAAGCTAGAATTGTGGCTATTAATGCTCATAACTTTCTAAAGAACCAAGGTCATTTTGTGATTTCAATAAAGGTATTGCCTTCTGTTCATGTTAAATGTTTTTAACTATTGGTCTGTTGAAGACTTTGCCAGTACCAACTGTTGCCATTATTTAATTCTTTTCTTCTACGTATGTGAGAATTTTAAAAAGGCCGAAATGATGGTAACATTAAGTGCAATGCAAGTCCCCCACCCCCTTCCCACACACACACACACACATACAAATCTAGAATTGGTGCCCTTATATCTAATTCTGTTTTATTTTATAAAAATGTTGAAGACTCAGGTCAGTGAGAGTGAATTGAATACCATTATTGAAATGTTTAATTATGGTTCATTTTGGTGGTCAGTGTTAACATGGTGCAGTCAAGATTATTGTGTATTTGGTTTGAAGAGTTGGTATTCTTTAGTGAATATTGCAAGTGCTGACTTTATGTCTTTTGGGGATCATTCAGGGGCATATGATTCAGGGTCAATGTGTTATTAGAATCATTATTAGCAGTAAAATTTTGAAGATCAGTTGACCAAAAAATTTCGTAACTGCTTATTTTGTTGAAAAATATTGAAAACATGAAACAATAGCCAAAAGTTTGGAAGCAGTGTAACAGTCATGTACTTGAAAAAAAGGAAGAAAAAAATGTAGTGGGAAGTCCTTAGATAGTTCATATATATATATGTTTAACAGAAGACCACACATAAGAGCTCCTAAAGTGCCTGCACAGCAGCTGTGACAGTTGTAATGATTCTTACTTTGGATAGTGGTTTCTCATTGCTGGCACTGCATAGGGTCACAACTGACCTCAGCCCCTCCAAGGCTGGGGCTGAGGTGAGGAAATTTGACATTCAAAACAAGTTAGATTGCAGGAAGACACACTCTGCAATGCAAGTTTGTCACCATGGTTCCTCATTCTCCAGGCTTGTGCCACCAGTATGGGGAGGAAATTTGACATACCAAGTGCCCTAGATAGAAAGAAATTGAACTCTTTAAACATAAATTTGTCATTAGATCTTGGTCTAACATCAGTGTGGCACCAGTACAGGCAAAAAATTGGCATACCAAACTCTTTAGATTTGAACGAATCCTGCTTTGTGCATAAACTTGTTAAACTTTTTAATCCACCGTGTGTGAATCATCAGTTGGCCTATCGAAGAAAATGTGGGATTCAAATGCTGTATATTGCACTCAGAAAATTGCACAAAAAGAAAGTTCTGGCTCCTTGAAACTTTTGGGGCAGCATTAATGTATGTCACTGGCGACTACTTGAGAACTTGGGATCCAAGTCATTATTGGTACAAGGGAGGAACTTGTAAAAGAAACTTGAATGCCTTAAACAGGATGTACTTAGGATTTTCTTAATGCTGGGCACATTTACCTCTCTCTAGAGGGAGGGGTCCCGTGGCAGGAAAGTAGGGTTTTTTCTGGAAACACAGTGTGCCAGGGAGGAGTCGTATTTCTTCAGTTAGTGCCAGGTGTAAAGTAAGGGATGTTTTCCAGTGTTAAAGTAATTTGTTGCGTATTTGACAATTTTGCATTTTTTCATTTTCAGGCAAATTGTATTGATTCAACAGCACAGCCAGAGGCAGTGTTTGCTGGTGAGGTGAAGAAACTTAGAGCAGAGCAGCTTAAACCAGAGGAACAGTTGACCCTTGAACCCTATGAGAGAGATCATGCAGTTGTTGTTGGTATTTACAGGTATGGTAAATATGTATGCTATGGATCTTTAAATAAAGAAAACCTCCTGGGTGATCTACTGGCAGGGTGATAGGCTAGCTTGAAAACCTTGAAAGTGTCTATATATTTATCTGCCATTTTGAAAATATTTGAAGGGTTTGAATTTTATTATTTTCTGAGAGGATTCTAGAAAAAAAGATTTAACTTTTAAACATTTAAATACTTCCCTTAGAAAAGTTTACTATTCTTTTCATCCCCACCCCCTAATTGTTATTGGTCTTGAAAAAATGCCTGATTTCCCGCTTTTGAGATGTGTGAACAGCTTTTTCACTCTTTCATCAAAGTTGAAAATTTTCATCGAAATGAAAACCTTTCTTATAAGCAAAGTCTGCACTGTACAGTAATGATATAAAGATTTAAAAAGTGGGATTGTTTCCTTTATTATTTTACTGTTAGTCAGTGAACTAATAGACACCCATCAGAAAGAACCTCTTGGAAATAGTGATATAAGATCCTTAGACCAGGCCACACATTTTATATGGGGGATCTCTTTCAAAGAAAAGAAGTTGTTCTATGGTCTTTGCTTCATTATGGTGATGTTGTAGATTGGTGTTGTGACACAGCTTACCCCAGGATATGAGTTTTGATTATACTTGTGTTACACTAAGATATGAGTTTTATTACTTGTGTGTTACCCCAGGATATGAGTTTTGATTATACTTGTGTTACACTAAGATATGAGTTTTATTACTTGTGTGTTACCCCAGGATATGAGTTTTGATTATACTTGTGTTACACTAAGATATGAGTTTTATTACTTGTGTGTTACCCCAGGATATGAGTTTTGATTATACTTGTGTTACACTAGGATATGAGTTTTATTACTTGTGTGTTACCCCAGGATATGAGTTTTGATTATACTTGTGTTACACTAAGATATGAGTTTTATTACTTGTGTGTTACCCCAGGATATGAGTTTTGATTATACTTGTGTTACACTAGGATATGAGTTTTATTACTTGTGTGTTACCCCAGAATAAGAGTTTTGATTATACTTGTGTTACACTAAGATATGAGTTTTATTACTGTGTTACCCCAGCATATAATTGTGATTACTCTTTTGTTACCCCAGATATGAGTTTGCTCACTCTTGTTTTATTATTGTAATGTGCTCTGTCTCTTCATACAGGATAGTATAAAGTGTGCAAATTGTGATGGGCACAGATGTTATGCCAGTAATAGCTAGCACAAAACTCACATTTATTGGCTTACTGTATTTTTGTCTTAGACCTCCACCAAAAGGTATGAAGAAAGAAGAGGATGATTAGCCAGAGATTGGGAGGAGACACCACAAAGGACAGCACACATTCCTTACTCAGGTTGAAGCACCTGATACCTAAAAGTACCTCATGAGTGAGCAAGGCATTTGGTCACTTACACCCCTCAGAGAAGGTGATATTTGGTACCGTTTGTGATAGAACCAGCTTGGTCTGGTTGAGATTGGAGATGAAAGGTTTACAGGACACAGGTTTGCTGACGACAGTACTCAGCATCTGATATATTTTGGAAGTTTTGGCATCTTTGAACTTTTCTTATTGAGTGGGATGATTTTAATATAGAGGGAAGGAGAGGTTAAAATAGATGTGCTTTTGTAAGGTATAGGGTGATGTGGTTGATATGGTCCCAATTAGAGGCAGAGAGATGTGGACCAGCAGAGACAAAATCATGATAATGCAGACATCTTTTGTTAACTATCATGTGATCATTACTGTGTGTCAGTATGTGCTTGTCAGAGATGGTTAAATTACTTCTATTATTTCTGCAGAAAGTTTAAATTCAAAGTTAAATTTTGAAATTTAGTGGATATTATTGTCACTTCTTTTGCTGAAAGCTAACATCGGATACAAAAAACAAATAATAGTATTTCACTGGCTTAAAGGATTATAGTACTGGTAAACTCTGCCACTGAGTGTCTTGTAGGCAGAGTGGACTGAGGCATGATAATGTAACTATCAGTGGTATTATAAGAAGTGTTATCCTGCTTTCACTGTTTCTTAAGAACTTTCAGCAATAAATTATGTATTTAAATGTGAGAATGAAAGGAGGTGTGTGTGTGCGTGTGCGTGTGTGTGTGTGTGTGGGGGGGGGGGGGTCGAGGTTGAAGGATGGTGGTGTACAGCAGAGCAGGGGAGTGGTCTGGGGGAAGAGCTGCCTGTGTGGAGCAAGTATCCTCCCTGTTGTATGAGGTGTATTATACCACAGTTGAATGGATGCTCCCTGTTGTATGAGGTGTATTATACCACAGTTGAATGGATTAGAAATGGCAAGTGAGGTGTAGTTACCTTGTTGGAAACTAAGAGATGTAACTGCAAACACTATTTCGGTACATTGCATTGTACACACAGCATTCTTGCTAGGACATATTCCTCAATGGGGTCATACTTGATTGTGTCAACTATAGTTATTCTTCATACCAGCTTGTGCCTCTGTTAACATCTCTTCTATTCTTGGACCTGCTCTAAATAGCATTAAGCAATCTGCAGATAAATTCTGCATAAAGAGTAAATCCTGATTGGCTAAACTTTGTTATGAATTCTGAATACAGTTGTATTTTTTAATTTTTGAAGGCTAACTTTATGCCAGCAATCACTAATAACCAGCCAGTCGGTTACATTAAGTTAAAGTATCATCAGGGACAGTGCAAGTAAATTTGAATTTTGAAGTTTACAAAGAGAATGGCACCTAAGAAAAGGAATCCATCCTTCCCTGTCTTCCCCTGTTCCAGTCATATTCTTCAGATATCTGTTACCCTAAATCTTTATCAATTGGGAGTTTATTTCTCAACATTACTTTTCAAACTCTCAGACCCCAATGTCCTAGTACTGTCTGTTTGAAAAACTTATTGTGTAATTGAGTATTATTATTTGCAACTGTTTACAAAATCAAAGAGAGTTAAATTCATCTAAAGCTAGAAATCTTTGAAAAATTAATATCATCAGCGACTGTACTAGTAATAGATACCAGTAGAGGGGGACCTTTCAGCTGGTATTGATTGTGAAGTCATTTGTGCTTATATGAGTTGTGTTGCAAAGATGTGTACTTCTGAAGTTTCTTTGAGGTTCTTCATTAAAGAATCGAAAGAGCATAGAGCACGGTGTGGTAGAGTAGGAAGGGGATAATTGTGGGTGTGGGGGCAGGGTGGAAATTCTGTGTAATTTACATTATTATCTTACCTTTTAGTAAGCATCTGTATATACATGCTGTATCTTTGAAGATTAAAGAGCAGTTTTCAGTTAACCTCAAACAAATGTACTGTTTTATTTGTTGGTTTTTGTGTAATTTTGTCCAGAAATGTGTGACAAAGAAAGTATATTCAGGTAGTTTTGCTTGATACCCTAGTTTGTAATTGGACACAGTACAGTATTTATTCGAAACTTCTTTACCATGTCCTCTATTTTGGAGTATTCTATTTTGTAACAGGTTAGTGTTTAACAGGCAGTCTACAAAGGGCTGTGGTGGCTGATTTGGTAGTGGATGGGGGTAGGAGGGGAATATCCCCCTCATTAAAATGGGTCAGAGGTATGGCACAGATATCCTACCCTTAAACGTGACTGAAGGTACTTTAAAGATACAAAATAGATGGAAAAATAAACAAGAAACTAGGAAGGAACTATAAATTAATCAGTTTTGCACTTGTAACATGAAATTAGACATTACTGGTATGTATGTCTAAGAAATGTTATTTTGGGCCCATTTGTGTCATTGCCACCTGCAGGACGGCCTGAGTGGTATTGTTTTCGTGCCATGATCCATTCTTCTACCAAAACGCCATCTGCATCGTGAAATGGAGCGGCCGACGTGTTATAGTTTTAGACCAGAGGGTTTTAAGTGTTTCGGTCCGTGGGCCATGTTTTATCCTGTTTTAAATTTATTACATAAGCCAAGGCAAGACTTCGTCCAGTACCTTGTTTTGTTGCGACCATTTGGGCTCCTCGAATCTTCAGAAGGCCTTTTATGTGTATATCGCGGGCGGCAAATGGCACTTGAGAACCTATGGTCTAAACTGTTAAATTGTTTAAAAAAAAATGATATTTGTGATTTTTGTGGTCTCTCCATTTGACCTTCGTCAAATCCTTCAATTCTATATCCACAATTTAAAGATATTAGAATGTCAGAGTGCTTCGTCGCTGGCCCAACCGGTGATAATTTTAGTAATATGTAATGGAAAAACTTTTGCAAAACAAAGTGAAATAACGAGTTTAGTAGACTTCTAAAAACGTCACTTTTTGGCGCACATAACGTGTACCCTTCACCCATAACGAATGGTCCATTAGCACGTCCGACAGCACAGCTGAAGTGAAATTGCCATGGCCTTACGCAGGGATTTTTTGCCCGGGGGGGGGGGGGGGTAAGGAGGGGGAAGGCAGCATCTTAGGAAAGCGCCGCCATTAGTTGGTGCTTAGAGTGTGAAGAAAAAATTGACATAAATGCCCCCCTGATTGCAGGAAACAGCACTTCCTGTGACATACAAGTTGCATCTAAACAATGTTTTTGTCTTAAAATCTGGGAAAACAGATCGACGCGATAAAATAACTTCCTTGGAAACCCGACAGCTTTAGACAGATGCCTGGCCTTCAAACCCATGGGAGGAGAGCTTTGAGCACCTATGCATGTGGCCTTTGGAGATGTTGATACATTCGAATGATCCCACACGACAAAATACAGTCTATGAAGCTGACATATCTCCCAGTTTCGAATACGGGTCTCCGCCCTTCGTTCTGTCTCGTAATAGTTCAGTCTTCCTGAAGAGGACTGTGGCTAAAGGGTTTGAGGGTTGTTGCTTAACTTCTAGGTCACCCGGGAAAACTTGGATGTTGGTACCAGGCCGTTTTTAAGAAAAGTCGCCTTTGTCAGAATCCCTCCTGATGGAGGGAGATTCTGACGAAGGAGACTTTTCTTAGTCCGGGGGAGGGGCTGAAGACTGAGGAGCAATGACACTTGCACAAGGGATTGAGCTAATTTGCTACATCTATACCACTCGACCCCTGGTGTGTTTGTCACCCATTCCTTCGAGAAATTCTTCTGTACCCATCTCAAGGAGTGACGTACCCACCATTTTAGTATATGTGGGGACGTATAGTGAAAAGAATGCCCATTAAGTACAGGAAAAGCCGAAGTTTCAGTGCAGTATCTTGGGCAACATTACTTTGCTTGAAAGTACAAGTTGGAATCTATATACAACAGGATGAGCCGAAAAATCATGGGCGTCTCAAGCCATACAATAAGATGAATATAAGTTACAAATTGGAACATGGAAATATCTCGCGGGAAAACTGCCTGGGTATATTGACAGTTTCCGACTGCGGGGAAAACTACGGACTCAATTTGAGGTAGGCCTATGCCAAATGTGACCCTTGAAGATATTTGGGGACTCTTGCAAAGTAGATGAGGGCCCTTTGAATCCTGAGAAGTGCCTGTGTCTCACAGAGCGTACACATCCATATATACAATGCCTTATATAGAATACCTTTTCGCACTAACATGGTGATCTAACGGTACCAGAAAATTAAAAATGTTCAGTGATTTATTTTTGTAATTGTAGCCTAGCCATTGTACCTAAAGGGCCCACATTGCTTAAATAGCCTATTCTCTCCATACATTTAACTACTTGAAAGTGACTTTTGTAGCCTCTAAGAAATGTTTACACCCGGGAGCTTCAAGGGGCCTAGATTCGTCACTGAGTTTGAGTCCTCTCAAAGACTTGGCAATGTGCCATATTTTTGTTTTGCAGTTGGAAAATTTTGGAACGGTCGATTTTTTGCAGTTTTCTCTTTCATAACTAATTCCTCTTTTCCTTGCTTTTATCGACTTTTCTGTGTTCCCACATTTTTGTTATAATTATTCTCCGTACGGTAACTCATGTCTTACCGTAAATTTCCAAATCAGTACTTCACACCCTGTTGCACCTTGCTTACATTATCAAGACGTATAACACCCCCCCCCCCCTAATTTTGCAAAACGCTTTTCGGTTACAACTGGAAATAGTTTGATGAATATTTTCCCATTATGAGATGAATCCGATTCCAAACTTTACGTAGATAGCATTTGATACGAAAGGTATCGATAATGACAGAGCACTCGGCGACAAAGTCGCCGCGTGCTCTGTCATTATCGATACCAAATTTGCATATCTTCAAAAAACAACTGTTGGTTTTCCTGGAAAGCCACTCTGGAGTGAATATTCATAACTTATCGACCTCAAAATACGTTTTTCTATTGCAACTATGGATTAAAAGCGCTTAGGGGGTAGGTGTAAACACTGATAACAATGGGTGACCATTGTCCTTGTTTGATGGTGCACTGATTTGACAAAGGAGGCAGCGGTTCCCAAATCTTCAAGTTCCAAATCAACAACATCAGCAATTGACCAAATCTTCAAGTTCTCTCCGCGTTTTCTCGATCACAGCACTGTTGAAGGGGAATCCCCGCCGAATATATTAGGCTACTCTACGAATTAAACACCTTAGAAAACCTTCTGGGGGACAGTTTAGACCATGTTGTTGAGGTGATGTGGTCAATTTATGATGTGTATCTGGTAGGAAGGTAATTGAAGTACTCATCCTGCGAAAACAAAGAAAATGTAAGGTATTTCAGGCACTTTTTTGGCAATAATTATATCTTTCCGGATGGATGCAAAATGGCATTTTGAATGAAGTAAAGAAGCGGGAACCAGTAGCTCTCCCAGCTCAAAATGTCAACGATCATGGTACACAAATTTGAAATCATTGTGAAAGGCCTGCCCGTTAGCTTTCGTATGATGGTTATCTAAATTGGTACCTGTTGAAAACTTCTGCAATGATCCAGAGGTCACAAAACGGATCAAAATCGGTAAGTCAAAGCATGATTAATTGGAGAAATTTCCCCCGCGCCTAATATTGACTGACAAATTTAGTCCCTAACATTTTTTTGTTAGGTGCAGTGTATACCATGTTATTGAGAGTATCAGCTCAACCTGTGTCTTGGATGTTGAAGAAAATGAATTCAAGTACTCGATCGTTGGCCAAGGCAAAATAAGTGGAAAATGAAGGAACTTTAGACAACGTTTTTCCTTACATCCTTCCGCTATGGAAAAATACATTTGATCAGCAGTGTTCAACTGTAAGGCATTACCTAATAAAGATAGACACTCCTCTCGATGCCAAAACTTCCAATGGTCATTACTTAATTAACACACATTTGGAAACATTATATATGGGCAGTCGGACTCGGAAACTTTGGTACAGTAACGGCTGGGAAACAGTGTGCCCGTTGAAAACTTCTACAAGTGTCCAGAGGCCTCGAAACAGATCAAATTTTATTTGCTACAGTTGATAATAAAGGAATTGATTCGGGTTTCTTAAATACAGCCTTATACATCCGCGAGTGCATGATCTTCCAATGAAGAGGGAGCGGTGACTTCAAGTTTGACAAATGACGAGTGTAGTAACCTTTGGTAGAGGGAAGTAAAGAATCTTCAACCCGGGACGTCCAATGGCCCACCCACCCAAACATCAACTTAAATCGTATAAATAGTATGCTGAATATGAAGAACCTGGAAAATCATGCGACCGAGAAGACAACCGACGACTCCTTGTGCTACCCCTGAGAACCCCGCCCCACCCCTGTCTTCTTGTTATGTCATTTATAGGCCGGGCAAGGTATGAAACATTTACATTGCAGGCCATTCTACAAACATTAGGCTACTACAGAAAAATCATGTATGACATACAAGCATATCGAAACAACATCATTTGGACGTGTTTAGTGCCATATAAATTACGGTACTATTACTTTAAAATACCGTTGAAAGGGTTGTCCGTTCCAGCTCTCCTCCCCCTCCCCTTCCCCCACCGGTACTTCTTGTATGTCAAACAGCTTTACATGAGAGTATAAGTATTAATAATAATGTTATAAAGCTAGCATTGTGGTTGGCTAAAACGATAAGGCGCTCGACTCGCTTGTAAATATTGTACATATTGCCTGAGTTTTTATGGGTGAACCAGTGGGTTCGCCTACCAATAAAAGAAAAAAAAAAGAAAGGCGCTCGAATCCGACTCTAGGTTCGTCACTGAGTTCGAGTCCTCTCAAAGACTTGGCAATGGGCCATATTTTTGTTTTGCCGTTCGAAAATTTTGGAACTGTCGATTTTTTGCAGATGCCATTCTCTTTCATAACTAATTCCTCTTTTCCTTGCTTTTATCGACTTTTCTGTGTTCCCACATTTTTGTTATAATTCCTCTTCGTACGTTAACTCATGTCTTACCGTAAATTTCCAAATCGGTTCATCACAGCCTGTTGCACCTTGCTTACATTATCAAGACGTATAACACCCCCCCCCCCCCCACTTTTGCAAAACGCTTTTTCGGTTACAATTGGAAATAATTTGATGAATATTTTCCCATTATGAGATGAATCCGATTCCAAGCTTCATGTAGATAGCATTTGATACGAAAGGTATCGATAATGACAAAGCACTCGGCGACAAAGTCGCCGAGTGCTCTGACATTATCGATACCAAATTTGCATATCTTCAAAAAACAACTGTTGGTTTTCCTGGAAAGCCACTTTGGGGTGAATATTCATAACTTATCGACGTTTTTCTATTGCAACTTTGGATTAAAAGCGCTTAGGGGTAGGTGTAAATACTGATAACAATGAGTGACCATTGTCCTTGTTTGATGGTGTACTGATTTGACAAAGAAGAGCGTGGTTCTCTTAAACTTGACCAAATCTTCAAGTTCTCTCCGCGTTTTCTCGGTCACAGCCCTGATGAAGGGGAATCCCCGCCGAATATATTAGGCTACTCTACGAATTTAACACCCTAGAAAACCTTTTTGGGGACAGTTTAGGCCATGTTGTTGAGGCGATGTGGTCAATTTATGATGGGTATCTGGTAGGAATGTAATTGAAGTACTCATCCTGCGAAAACAAAGAAAATGAAAGGTATTTCAGGCACTTTTTTGGCAATAATTATATTTTTCCGGATGGATGCAAAATGGCATTTTGAATGAAGTAAAGAAGCGGGAACCAGTAGCTCTCCCAGCTCAAAATGTCAACGATCATGGTACACAAATTTGAAATCATTGTGAAAGGCCTGCCCGTTAGCTTTCGTATGATGGGTATCTAAATTGGTACCTGTTGAAAACTTCTGCAATGATCCAGAGGTCACAAAACGGATCAAAATCGGTAAGTCAAAGCATGATTAATTGGAGAAATTTCCTCCGCGCCTAATATTGACTGACAAATTTAGTCCCTAACATTTTTTTGTTAGGTGCAGTGTATACCATGTTATTGAGAGTATCAGCTCAACCTGTGTATTGGATGTTGAAGAAAATGAATTCAAGTACTCGATCGTTGGCCAAGGCAAAATAAGTGGAAAATGAAGGAACTTTAGACAACGTTTTTCCTTACATCCTTCCGCTATGGAAAAATACATTTGATCAGCAGTGTTCAACTGTAAGGCATTACCTAATAAAGATAGACACTCCTCTCGATGCCAAAACTTCCAATGGTCATTACTTAATTAACACACATTTGGAAACATTATATATGGGCAGTCGGACTCGGAAACTTTGGTACAGTAACGGCTGGGAAACAGTGTGCCCGTTGAAAACTTCTACAAGTGTCCAGAGGCCTCGAAACAGATCAAATTTTATTTGCTACAGTTGATAATAAAGGAATTGATTCGGGTTTCTTAAATACAGCCTTATACATCCGCGAGTGCATGATCTTCCAATGAAGAGGGAGCGGTGACTTCAAGTTTGACAAATGACGAGTGTAGTAACCTTTGGTAGAGGGAAGTAAAGAATCTTCAACCCGGGACGTCCAATGGCCCACCCACCCAAACATCAACTTAAATCGTATAAATAGTATGCTGAATATGAAGAACCTGGAAAATCATGCGACCGAGAAGACAACCCCTGAGAACCCCGCCCCACCCCTGTCTTCTTGTTATGTCATTTATAGGCCGGGCAGAGTATGAAACATTTACATTGCAGGCCATTCTATAGAATTAGCCTAGGCTACTACAGAAAAATAATATATGACTTACAAGCATATCGAAACAACATCATTTGGACGTGTTTACTGCCATATAAATTACGGTACAATTACTTCAAAATACCGTTGAAAGGGTTGCCCGTCCCAGCTCTCCTCCCCCTCCCCCTTCCCCCACCGGCACTTTTCTTGTATGTCATACAGCTTTACATGAGAGTATAAGTATTAATTATAATGTTATAAAGCTAGCATTGTCGTTGGCTAAAACGATAAGGCGCTCGACTCCGACTGCTCCCGGACCCCTGTTATGGTGGCCCTGGACTCTTGGATATCGAACCACAATAAGCATGCACTAATGGTTTTGTGTTCCACATTTTCCACAGGATTCTGATTTTTCGCTCTGAGTTTGGCAGGTATCTTCGAACAGAAGCACATTGCCAATGAAGTTCTCCAAGGTAGACGGTTCTCACTTTCCGATGGTTTATTTTGTCTTTCAAAACGTTTCACGTACGTTTAAAGCGTAATCTCTGAGGACGTACGTTTAACTTGCCTGACATAACCGCATTGTGCAAAAAAAAAAAAAAAAAAAAAATGAATACGAACTGATAATTTCAAAACATCCGTAAACCAGTAATAAATGTACCCCACCTTTCAGTACTAAGGGTACTTCCATAATGTTGATTATAGAAATACCATTTCATATACTAGAGGTACCTAGCACAACTTTTATTGGTAAAAGCTGCGAGTGCGCCCTCTCTTTTGACTTGAAGAAACTCTTTTTAACACCCATCTGCTCATCTGTTGGACGTGAAAGCTAATTTGACACTTTGGACGATATCGTAATAAGGTCTTGATCACGATGACAGCAACGGAATAAGAGGAACTACTTTTTCTAAAATGAATGGTACTAACATGCTAAAAGATGACATAACTAACGGCGGGTGATGTCCATTAACGATGAACTTGCTGTAAGTCGGCAATTATGCAAAATAACTACTAAAATGGGAGCACTGTAGTACATGCTAATCCTCTCATCCTTTACATCAAGTTTTCTAGGCCTCACGATCCCATTAGAGTAACGTTCTTGAGCGTCAAATGTCCACCCTCAAAAAAGTAGTGCTATTAACTCCGGTTTAGACCAAATTTTGTCATGATAACCTATCCATTAGGTAATAAAACTCCATGAATCTCAAAGAAAACACAAAAAAGTGTAGATGTTGAAAATTTGGGGTGAACTGAAGGTGATTTAGACTGTTTTTTAAATTCATATCAAACAGTGACGTTTTCTGTTATGTTGAAGAGAATTAGGGGTGGGTGTACCCTACCAAAACTTTAACTCCTTTTAGCTCAAAATCTAAACGGTCATGGTATAATAATTTTGTAGTGCCATGATTGGCAAACTTCTCAGCTTTCATATGAGGGGTAGCTCGAAATAGCTGTGAACTTTGACAAGGCTGCAGGGGCCTCGAAACAGAGCTAATTTAGTGTGTAAGTCAATGGGAGAATTATTGGGGGTGTGAAGCCTATAGAGAAAATGGGATTTTGAAGGTTTTGACATTAAGATTGCCAAAATTGTGTTCAGATGACTTGTTTAGGCACACTCATCGCACTTTTGATGAAACGTCTAGACATTTCACGCTTGAGTGATTTTTGCGGCCCTAAACAGCATTTGAAGGTCAAAACGGCTCTTTTGGGCTGTTTCGGCCAATTAACCAATTATGAGGTCACCTAGCTTCAGGCTTTTGGTCCATGAGTGGTTACATGATGATGGCCATCCTTTTGATTGGGGCTGCCGTAGGTGTGACAGTCACTACATGTGAACTAGTTGCGCTAGACAATGCATAGCAACGAAAAGCAATGCTAGGCTAGTACAGTCCTACATACACACACGTTTGCACAGTTAATTATAGCCTATGTACACAACTAACAGCCGTGGAAGCTTGTTTGTGTGTTGGAAACCAAGGATGCATTTTCATGTGTGGCGTTTTCAACGACAGCATCCCTGCTTTGACTGGCTGGAGCAGAAGGGGCTAATTTCTTCTGGTTATACCTGTATTTCTTAAGGGATTATTGTACTGCCTATCATATTCAGCATGTGTCGGTGTGTCTGGAGGCAACCCTCTGGCCTGTGGAGTATCCCTCACTATTTTACACTTGACTGACATATCTCTTTCATTTTCTTGTTTCAGTACTGGAGCTACCCTGTTGGCTGCCTTCTGCAAGTTATCCGCCGTAGGACTGGCCAAATTTAGACAACTCAGTAGGCCTAATCTTTGTGCCTGTGCTTGAGAAGGAGGTAGGCCTATTGTACAGGGCCAGCTGCAAAGCAACATTCAGTTCGCGAGGACTTCTCCCGGGCTTCTTTTGAGGTATTTCTTTAAATAAGGCTTTTCTACTATTCTTACAGTGACAGACAGGGCATCCAAAATCTCCAATTCCACCCCCCCCCCGGAAATTCCACAGTTGGCCAAAGCTATTAAAAGACCACTACATCTTGGATGCTTTCTTTTTTGGGCAAGGACAGCTTATTGAATAGCACTTGGGAATTGCAATTTTCAGGTGCGCTAACCTGTAACCTTCAACATTGCAAAAAGGATTAGAGTGTGTTCTTCTTGAACATTTTCCTCAAATTCATCCAAATTACCTTTGCTGCACTTAGCAAGAGGCCTAAGTAGCATAGCATTTTCAGGAAGACATTTTTCTACACCCTCAACTGGTGAAAGAATTACAATCCATTTATACTCATTTGAGGTAACCTCTTTTACTATTACAGGGTAGAATTCACATAGGTTTTGTCAGAAGCATCCTTATAACATTCACTGGAATTTTTAGTTGGAGGTTTGCAGGCTACCTTGTTGTGGGGCTTGAAAGCAGTTAACTCTCTGCTTTTCATTCCCTTTCTTCTGGCTATAGTTTGTTCAATTGTCCTTGATCCTCCCTGTCTTATAGACCCAGTACTACATTATCATTAAAGTCACTGAGCTTTAAAAAAAATGAAAATGCAGGTTTAATTCCACAAGAAATTCTGTATTCAAGCTTCTGTAAAACACTCATTGCATGGCTTGTCAGTATAATTTTCAAATTTGAATTAGGCTTTTTAAGTAAAGAGAAAAGCGCCCTCAATTTTGGAAAGTGTTAAAATTTGACCCTCTCAGTTGACAGAAGGCTCAAACTACATTGGAAAGTATGCCTGTATGCCCTAAGTTACACCCTCTTCCATTTCACCCTGCAGTCTGTGAAATTTGGATATATTTCAGAACATCCTTTTGTTGTGTCCTTTGCAGATTTTTCAGTTTTGTATGACTCCCCCTAGATTTGCATATTTTCCCTTGCAGCTTGTTTTAGCAGAGAAAATCACAGGGATCTTAACAACAGAATAGTTTGGCAGCTTCCAGTGTGTTCTGAGATGAATGGAAAGTCACCTTGGCCCAGTTTGGAGCAGAAGAAATGCCGTAGAGAAGGCTTTCTCATGTACATCATTTTTCACCACTGTACAAATGTGTGTGTGAAATAGTGCACAAAAATGAATAAGTATGCCATTATGACATAGTCAGATTTCTATAAATAGGACAAATGAAAACAAGAAGCAAGTGAATAAATTAGTAAGCATCACAACAGGAACACTCAGGCAAAATTTGGGTGGCAACTTTCACACTTGCATTCTATTTTAAGGCCTCACGATCCCATTAGAGTAATGTTCTTGAGCGTCAAATGTCCACCCTCAAAAAAGTAGTGCTATTAACTCCGGTTTAGACCAAATTTTGTCATGATAACCTATCCATTGGGTAATAAAACTCCATGAATCTCAAAGAAAACACAAAAAAGTGTAGATGTTGAAAATTTGGGGTGAACTGAAGGTGATTTAGACTGTTTTTTAAATTCATATCAAACAGTGACGTTTTCTGTTATGTTGAAGAGAATTAGGGGTGGGTGTACCCTACCAAAACTTTAACTCCTTTTAGCTCAAAATCTAAACGGTCATGGTATAATAATTTTGTAGTGCCATGATTGGCAAACTTCTCAGCTTTCATATGAGGGGTAGCTCGAAATAGCTGTGAACTTTGACAAGGCTGTAAGAATAGTAGAAAAGCCTTATTTAAAGAAATACCTCAAAAGAAGCCCGGGAGAAGTCCTCGCGAACTGAATGTTGCTTTGCAGCTGGCCCTGTACAATAGGCCTACCTCCTTCTCAAGCACAGGCACAAAGATTAGGCCTACTGAGTTGTCTAAATTTGGCCAGTCCTACGGCGGATAACTTGCAGAAGGCAGCCAACAGGGTAGCTCCAGTACTGAAACAAGAAAATGAAAGAGATATGTCAGTCAAGTGTAAAATAGTGAGGGATACTCCACAGGCCAGAGGGTTGCCTCCAGACACACCGACACATGCTGAATATGATAGGCAGTACAATAATCCCTTAAGAAATACAGGTATAACCAGAAGAAATTAGCCCCTTCTGCTCCAGCCAGTCAAAGCAGGGATGCTGTCGTTGAAAACGCCACACATGAAAATGCATCCTTGGTTTCCAACACACAAACAAGCTTCCACGGCTGTTAGTTGTGTACATAGGCTATAATTAACTGTGCAAACGTGTGTGTATGTAGGACTGTACTAGCCTAGCATTGCTTTTCGTTGCTATGCATTGTCTAGCGCAACTAGTTCACATGTAGTGACTGTCACACCTACGGCAGCCCCAATCAAAAGGATGGCCATCATCATGTAACCACTCATGGACCAAAAGCCTGAAGCTAGGTGACCTCATAATTGGTTAATTGGCCGAAACAGCCCAAAAGAGCCGTTTTGACCTTCAAATGCTGTTTAGGGCCGCAAAAATCACTCAAGCGTGAAATGTCTAGACGTTTCATCAAAAGTGCGATGAGTGTGCCTAAACAAGTCATCTGAACACAATTTTGGCAATCTTAATGTCAAAACCTTCAAAATCCCATTTTCTCTATAGTGTCATTTGGAAGTCTCATTCAGAGGTTCTCTGCTGTGTTTACAGCGAAGGCGCACATCGGGTATTAAAACATAGGTGTAGGAAGCGAGTGGGGGGGGGGGGGCGCTACAGCCCCTAGTCAAAATGTGGAGGGGCGGAAGTATGCTTTGGTCTCCCCTCAGTTCATGGGCCCAAACCCCTTGTTTATTCCCTCTGTAAAACTGTCAAAATTTTGCAGTAATTTTGCCTCAAATTTGCCCAAAATGTAACACCAAATTGCATTTATAAGGACCCTCAAGTATTGAAAAAATTTCCAAAGGGGGAGGTGGATGCCCCCTTCCCTTAGACCACTCCCCCAGGACGGCGGTAAACGTTTAGCCCCCTCTCCTAATTGAGAGCAGCTCCCTAAGCCTATGTATTAAAATGCTATAATTTTTGACATCATGTCTGAACATTAAGTGATCATTTCGAGCGAGGAGTCTAAGTGACACTATATAGTACAGTCTGGTGATTCGTTTCACATTTTCGGAATTCCCTCTTTACGGAAATTCAGTAATTTTCCCTTTTGGGTTAGTCTTCCCGACATCGTCATATTTATTGTGGGTAGATCATACTAAGCCTGCACCGTAAAGCACAGCTGAGCCCTTAGTTACCCTTTAAGGAGATTTTGTGGTGCATGCCGTTGTTGCACGTCTTTTTTTTTGGGGGGGGGGGGCATAATCAAGAGCCTTCAGGATTCCTGTGAGATTCTTGCAGCTGTTCACTGTTGCATGGTCCTTGACCTACAGTTAACTGCTAGAAGTGGCTGTACGCCTACTACCCCAAAATTGAGCTATCTTCGCTCAAAATCTAAATCATCATTATAACGAATTTACAAACTAATAAGTTTCAAATTGCCAGTTTTCATATAAGGGATAACCTGTGCTATATTTAAGAACTTTAACAAGGCTACTCGACCCCATGAAAATCAAGGTTAGTATATAAATCAATGGAGAAATTAATTCTGATGTGCGCCGAATTGGTTGTAAGTTAAAAAAAAACACGTACAAATATTTAAGGACATGTCCTTCAAAACCCATAACAAGGATCCTTACGGAACTGTTCTGAAGATTAGTCAACGTCAACTTTGTCAGGAACCTAATATCGCCATTTTCCTTCATCTCTCAGAGGCTACATAATGTAATGTTAAGTGAGGAACTTGCCTGAAGACCCTAAAAATGGTATTATCCTCTATAATTAATTAACTTGAGTTGTCCTTTTAATTTATGTATTGTGAAATATTTGAGGAACTCTTTCGGTATATCTAGTATACATCTTTACAATACGGAGAGCACACAAAGTTATTAGTTATTCTTAAAGGTCTGTGGACACTGATACATGATGTAAAGAACATTAAAATGTTGATAATGGCCGCACTTCCCATTAAAATCCATCAAATATTTACCATTTTACTAAACAATTACTGTTTTCACTTGCATCATCAATGAACATGACTACTTATGCAAATTTATGTCGTGCAGAAAGGGACCATCAAACAGGTGTTAAGTCATCCTTTGTTTGTTTGCCTTCAGTCCCACCCAGGACATGCCGTAATTTTTGGATGCCCCAAGGGGTTACTTTAAAAGAAGCTATTTCGTTCTTTGAAAAGATCCACATTAAATACCAAACCAGAAACTAGCTAGCACGTAGTTAACAGTGCTGTAGTACTCGAGACCGGTCTCGAGTCACGATTTTAAGGACTCGGACTCGGAAGGCAAGGACTCGGACTCGGACTCGTCTCGTACAGTCCGGACTCGTGACTCGGCTCTAAATTTCCGGGGACCGGCAGAATTTGAGATTCACCTTTATGCAATTAATTCATCGTCGCATAGTATTCACCTTGTCTTCTGCAGTTTCTGTACAACTCAACACGTTATCTATGTGTTTGTAATATGTGTTGTCTTGTATAGATGATATTCGTAAAAGTTCAAATGTAAAATCGTATATGAGCGTTCCTTAATTGTTTTCGCTGGTGGCCCACATTTTTAGTCGGGAAGACCTCACGGGCCACAACCAGAGGCATACCCATTATTTTGCCTTTGGGTCTCATTTTGGAATGGTTAGCTTTCCACCTGATTTGTGTGATGTCTAGGGATCCGTAGGCTCCGGTTCAGAGCAGAGCAGAACGGAATAAAAAGAGTGTAGCCCCGGAAGCTCTGGGGATATTTAAAACAGTGAACATAATCCTGAACACTTATCTATCTGTAAAATGACATTAAATGCGCACTCAACAGATGATCACAAGTGTCGCAAATTGACCATTATTTTGAAATAGCCCAAATCCAGAATGACAGAGCGGGTAACAGATAAGATCGTGTCGGATTAATTGGAGCAAATCTATGTTGAAAAGTGTTTATCTGGGGAGAAGGTGGTTTGTCGTGACTTTATCTGAGCGGAGCGTCAATATCCGTCGGCTAATATAGCGTAACAAGAATATTGTTCTGGCCGAAAAGCCTCCTATATTGCCTTGAGTGACAAGTTACCAGGCTGTTTTAGTTGTAGCTTGATACCATATTCTTTACCAGGGCTGTAACGGAGTCCACAGAACTCACTTCCGGGCCAATTCTGATTCCAGTGGCCACCATGCCGGGCCATGTCCGATCCCAGTACCCTCCGATTCCGAGCCAAATTCCGATTCCAGGTTTTCCAATTCCGGGCCAACCCGAGTCCGGCCATTCAGCCATTTGACAATGTGACGCCATTGGTAATGTAACGAGTTCAGCTGAGCTCATTCCGGCTCAGTTCCGATTCCGTGACCTCCCATTCCGGGCCAGTTGCGGAATCGAGTCCGGACTCGGGTGTTACAGCCCTGTTCTTTACTCTGAAATATCATCATTACCAAACCACAGTTCAAATAATGAAAGGCCTACATATGTTGCTACCAAAGGGCATATCGTCTCCTCAAATTTCGTAAGTTCATTTTCACTGACCTGCCTAGCTACCCCCTCACCACAACTGGATTACTCATGTCAGACTAATGGCCCGTCGATTTGACTACGCAGTGAGCATGTGGGTGGGTGGGGGATTATTGATGATGGTATGGTTTGCACAGAGGGCTGTATCAGAGGGCTTGGTGAAGAGAGGAGCTAAAATTCAAGTTGGGTTTGAATCCAGAGAATTCCAACTGTTGAAGCCTATAACCGTCAATCAGGCCCCGTAGCCAGACAAGGTACTGAAGGGAACGAAAATGCTTTCAGGGGAGAAATATTTTTCATTGGGCGAGACAATACTTAAATGCATAAAGCAATGGCAATGTTTTTATCTTCTTGGAGCGAAAATGTTTCCGAGGGAGCTTCTCCCCTGCCCCCTTGGCTACGGCCTTGCCTTCAATCTTACTTCAATTTAACCAAGATGAAGCCAGTCACTTCCCTTTTAACGCACCCACTTTGGTTCCAAAACTGATGTGATGTCATGTTGTCGGCACAATTGTTTTGTTTAGTTGGCAAATCTGCGTCCTCAATGCACCCTCTGCATAAGCGTTTGGTACTAGTCACCCTCAGGCATAGGCGGATCGGGGGGGGGGGCAACTAGGGTCAACTGCCCCCCCCTATGACCAGTCTAGCGCCCCTCAATACAAGAAAAATGCGCCCCCTGCGTCCTAAAAGTTAAGTAAAAACTGCCAGAAAAGTAAAAAAAAAAAGTCCCCAGAATTTCGAACAGTATAGCTATATGCAACTATCGCAATGGAAGTTGGTCTCCGAAATGTAGTCGGTCAAATTCAAGAGTATGCGGCCCCTGCATGATGTTGGCGCCCCCTTTTCAAACTGTCCCCCCCCCCTTCAGCTAGGGGCTGGATCCGCCCTTGCCCTCAGGAGCGGAAACGGTTTGTAGAACTGGGGCTCATTCGTAAAGAAGACGTTCCCATAGACTCTTTTCCAAATAGCAATCTCAAAGGATTTTTGTGGGATAGAGTTTTAGTACGCGTCAGTTTTGTCAATGGCATTTAACTATGGCAAAAAACTACCATGTTTTGCATAAACACAGTAACATCGCTTAAGCAATAAACAGATAAAACGGAGACCAATCGCGAGCAAAGGGTGCGGTGTTTTATGATTTTGGCAGTTAGAATGTTCATCTCTCTGCCAGTGACCCGATTTTTTTCTATCACAGGCCTGAAGTTGGAAATTCTGAGTTACGCAGTCTAAAATTCAGCCATGACACTTGGATTTAGTAACAATTAAAGGCCTACTGAAAAATTTACCAAGATAGGAGGTGTGGAACCGCTCTGGCGACATTCTTTGCTGCATGAGGCGTTGGAGCAATAACTGCACGACTGTCCTTAATGACGTAATAGAAGACCAGTTACAGTAGGTATAGGGAAATTTTTCTCCCCCTTTAATTAGAAAAATTTCCCTTCTAAATGCCTTCAAATACTGATCAATCTCGATTATTGGGGCATTTTTTCAACCCTCCTTTTTTCGATCTCAGTTTGTTTGGCTGCAGCTGGACTAGAACACATTGTGGGCCGAATGTGACCCACGGGATGCCATTCAGACCCCATGGCCTATATCATAACGAACAACATTACATAAAACCAGTGTAAAATTGATCATTTGTGAATTTCTATTCTTAGTGTAAACTTTTTCACAGCAGGGACTCGGTCTCGGACTCGGACCCGGAGCTTGTGACTCGGACTCGGTCTTGGATTCAAATGCCAGTGGCTCGGTCTCGGACTCGGAAGCAGGGACTCGGCTACAGCACCGGTAGTTAACAGGTAATTCACAAAGGACTAACAAAAGAAATACACTGTGCAACACACCACACCAAATTTTGGCATAGCCAATGAGCAATTTCAGAAATGGTCAAACTTTGAAGAGAAATATCTTGAGAACAGTAAAAGATGTTCGAATAACTAAAACCGCTTATTGATCAGGAATATTAATCAACTTTGCTAGGTAGAACAGCTGGCTTGGTTACATTTCCATGGACCATTGAACAGTTGATGCCAAATTAATAGACATACCGATGAAAACCTTTGCACCATTCGCTCAGATGATGTCACAGATATACACTCTAAAAACGTGTTTAGCAAATTGAACACTTATTTTGCCCCCACTTTGAAAACGCGTTTATATTCTAAACATGTTTAGCGATTGAACACTCAGTGTGTAGCAATTAAACATGTTTTGAATCGGAATGTTGAGGAATTAGACACGTGCTTTCAGCATCTTCACATGTTTACAAAGTGGGCCCAAAATAGTGTTTAGAAAAACAATTCCTCAACACCGATTTTATGACATGCATGTCTAAGAAAACTAGGTTATCTGTTGTATTTGATATTTAATAAATATTTACTTATATATTTTACATAAAAGAAAATGCTATATTGAAATGCTATTTTTACGTCCCTGTACAGAAACTATTTACTATTATTTTCATGGGCGTGGATCATGGGGAGGGGGCGGGGGAACGCGTCCCCCTCATTTTTTGGAAGGGGACATTTCCAAAAAGTCCCCCCACTCTTGCAAAATGATGAAAACTAAAACTGTGAGGGTACAGAAATAGAGCGATTTGATCACGCACTGATCCAGGATTTGAGAAAGGGGGGCCCACACACCGCCGGCCCAAAGTCGACGAGCGAGCATCGAAGGAGCGAAGCCCCGGCGGGGGGTTTGGGAGTCCTCCCCCAGGAAAATTTGAATTCTAGATGCGCTAAGATGCGATTTCCCAGCATCTGGGAAACATATTTTCCATACCTATTTTGCTCATTTTTTCGGAGTATTTGACTGTTGTTGGTCAAAAAACCGTTGATCATCGAAAAAAGGAGGAGGCGTTCGTTGGGTGCGTCCCCACCTGGATCCGCGCCTGTTGATCGTAGTACGAGCAGCAAGAAGGGAATGGATGGTGGCATTTCTGTGCACACCGTGCGGCTTAGAGCTAAATGATCTTACCAATAAATATTTTCAGGCACATTTTGATAGTATTAACAAATGTTTTTCGATCAGAGGAGTATCTAAGCGCCATATGAAAAAATAACGTGGTATTTATTAGGTTGAACACCTCCAAAAATGATGATTTTCATGGGATTTTTCATGATCGTACGTTTTGACGATACTTACTGAACATCAGCCAATAAGATCTCTGATTTTGGATTTAGACATGACGATGACAGGGTCCCAATGTTTTACGTAAAAGGTATAAATAATATAACATATATAGATTACGAATTGTCACTACATTATAAAAGCTAAATTTCGCCCAAATATGGCACCATTTGCCATATAGACACCTTGCAATTTCCTCTTTTTTTCAAAGGGGAGGGGAACACCCCTTAAAACCCTCCCCAGTCAATAAGATCTCTGATTTTGGATTGAGGCATGACGATGACAGGGTCAAAACTTTTTACTTTAAGGGTGTAAATAATATAACATAGATTACAAATTGATACTACATTTTAAAAGCTATATTTACGCTCAAATATGACACCATTTGCTACATAGACATCTTCCAATTTCCTTAAAGGGATTTGCCAGTTACAAAAATCAATGACTCCAAAAAAGCTGAAAAGTTTTCTTTTCTAAGAGGTGAAAACCACATCTCAATAGCTTTTAGCGTTTGGAAGATACTAATTTTCAAAAAATGCAATTTTTTTTTTCAAGATAAAGTGCATTATGGGAAATCTGTGATGTCATCGCGGCCCACTGATTTGACAAGGCATTGGATTTCTTTATGGTATTGACACTGTTGTAGGGAATATTTGGCAACTTTGTTTGTTATGCCGTACATATGGTGTAGATTTATACATGCTAAACCTACATGGAAAAATATTCCAACAGTATCAAATTTCAAGGACAACATGACATTCAATTACAAAGGAAAACAAAAGAAATCTGAGGCAATATGCCCAATTTACATACCATTCTGTGGCCTTGATGAGAACTGGAGTATTTTTTGACAAACATAAGTAGTCTTTAATATTTGATATCTCGAGTTAGGAAAAGAGTATTGCTACGGGATTAAGAGGGTATGAACTGATTTTTTTTCTCTTTCACATGGGATCCTTGTGAAAGAGAAAAAAAAATAGTTCATTACACTCTTAATCCGTAGGCAATACTCTTTTCTAAACTCGAGTATCAAAATATTAAAGACTACTTATGTTTGTCAAAAAAAATATCCAGTTCTCATCAGGCCACAGAATGGTATGTAAAATTGGGAATTATTGCCACCAGATTCTTTTGTTTCCTTTGTAATTGAATTGTCATGTGGTCCTTGAAAATCTTGATTATGTGGACTATTTTCCATGTAGGTTTTAGCATGTATTAAATCTACACCATATGTACGGCATAACCCCCCCCACAAAGTTAGCAAATATTCCTACAACGTGTCAATACCATAAAGAATCCAAATTCGCCTTGCAATCAGTGGGCCGCGATGACATCACAGATTTCCATAATTTTTCTACAATTTATCTTGCCAAAAAAAATTGCATTTTTTTTGAAAAGTAGTATCTTCAAACGCTAAAAGCTATGAATGTGGTTTTCACCTCTTAGAAAAAGCAAAACTTTTCAGCTTTTTGGAGTCATGATTTTTGTAACTGGCAAATCCTTTAAGGAAATTTGGAAGATGTATATGTAAAGCAAATGGGTCATTATTTTGAGAGTAAATATAGCTTTTTTAAAATGTAGTATCAATTGTAATCTATGTTATATTATTTACACCCTTAAAGTAAAAAGTTTTGCCCTGTCATAGTCATGCCTCATCCAAAATCAGGAGATCTTATGACTGGGGAGGGTTTTAAGGGGTGTTCCCTCCCCTTTGACAAAAAAGAGGGAAATTTGGCAAGGTGTCTATATGGCAAAATGGTGCCAAATTTGGGCGAAATTAGCTTTATAATTGTAGTGACAATTCGTAATCTATATATGTTATATTCTTTATACCTTTTACGTAACATGGGACCTGTCAGCGTCATGTCTAAATCCAAATCAGAGATCTTATTGGCTTGATGTCAAGTATAGTATCGCAAAAAGGACGATCATAAAAATCCCATGAAAATATCATTTGTTGGAGGTGTTCACATAATAAATAACACGTTATTTTCATATGGCGCTTTAGATACTCCTCTGATCGAAAAAACATGTTAATACTAATCAAAATGTGCCTGAAAATATTTATTGGTAAGATAATTAGCCTAAAGCGCACGGTGGGCACAGAAATTGCCACCACAGTCCCTTCTTGCACTTGCTCGTACTACGATCAACAGGCGCGGATCAGGTGGGGACGCACCCCAACGAACGCCTCTCCTTTTTTCGATGATCAACGGTTTTGACCACAAACAGTAACATACTCCTGAAAAAATGAGCAAAATAGGTATGGAAAAATATGTTTCCACAGATGCTGGGAAATCGCATCTTAGCGCCATCTAGAATTCAAATTTTCCTGGGGGAAGGACTCCCAAACCCCCGCCGGGGCTTCGCTCCTTCGAGTGCTCGGCTCGTCGACTTTGGGCCGGCGGTGTGTGGGCCCCCTTTACTCAAATCCTGGATCAGTGCGTGAGTCAAATCGCTCTATTTTGTACCCCTCACCGTTTTAGTTTTCACATTTTGCAAGAGTGGGGGACTTTTGAAAGTCCTCTTCCACAAAAATGAGGGGGACGCGTTCCCCGCCCCTCCCCATGATCACGCCCATGAAAAAATAGTAAATAGTTTAGTACAGGACGGAAAATAGCATTTCAATATAAGCATTTATCTTTCTATGTAAAAATATATAAGTAAATATTATTAGAATAATCAAATACAACAGATAACCTAGTTTTCTCGGACATGCAATGTCATTAAAATCGGTGGTGAGGAATTGTTTTTCTAAACACTATTTGGCCCACTTGCTGTAACATGTGAAGATGCTGAAAGCACCGTGTCTAATTCCTCAACATTCCGATTCAAAAAACATTGATTTAATGCTACACACTGATGTGTTCAATCGAGTCAAAACATGTAGAATATAAACGCGTTTTCAAAGTGGGGGCAAAATAAGGTTCAATTGCTAACACGTTTTTAGAGTGTATATCTGTGCAGCATAACTGAGCGAAATGGTGCAAAGGTTTTCATGTATGTCTATTAAGTTGGCATTCAAATTGGTTCAAAGGTCCATGAAATGAACCAACCAGCTGTTCTACCTTAGCAAAGTTGATTAATATTCCTGACAATAAGCGGTTTTAGTTATTCGAACATCTTTTACTGTTCTCAAGAATTTCTCTTCAAAGTTTGACCATTTCTGAAATTGCTAATGCGCTATGCCAAAATTTGGGTGGGTGTTGCACAGTGTATTTCTTTGTTAGTCCTTTGTGAATACTGTTAACTACCGGTGCTGTAGCCGAGTCACTAGCTCCGAGCGAGAACGAGCCACTGGCATTTGAATCCAAGACGAGTCGAGTCACAAGCTCCGGGTCGAGTCCGAGACCGAGTCCCTGCTAGTGAAAAAGTTTACACTAAAGAATAGAAATTCACAAATGATCAATTGTACACTGGTTTTATGTTAATGTTGTTCGTTAGGATATCGCCATGGAGGTGCCTGATGCATCCCGTGGGTCACATTCGGCCCACAATGTGTTCTAGTCCGGCTGCAGCAAACAAACTGAGATCGAAAAAAAGGAGGTTGAAAAATAGCCCCAATAATCGAGATTGATCAGTATTGAAGGCATTTAGAAGGAAATTTGCTACATTAAAGGGGAAGGAAAAAATTTCCCTATACCTACTGTAAATGGTCTTCTAGTACGTCATGAAGGACAGTCGTGCAGTTATTGCTCCAACGCCTCATGCAGCAAAGAATGTCGCCAGAGCTGGTTCCGACACCTCCTATTCTTGGTAATTTTTCAGTAGGCGCCTCTAATTGTACTAAAGTCAAGTGTCATGCTGAATTAGGACTGCGTACTGTCAGATATTTCCAAACTCAGGCTATGTGATAGCAAAAAACTCGGGTCCACTGGCCGAGGCGAGGAAACATTCTAACTGCCAAAATCATAAAACACCGCACCCTTTGCCTCGCGATTTGGCTCTCCGTTTTATTGTTTATTGCTTAAGCGATGTTTACTGTGTTTATGCAAAACATGGCTAGTTTTTGCCATAGTTAAATGCCATTGACAAAACTGACGCTTACACAAACTATATCCACAAAAAAATCCTTTGAGATTGCTTTGGAAAAGAGTTATGGGAACGTCTTCTTTACGAATGAGCCCGTTCTACAAACCGTTTCGCCTCCTGAGGGCAAGGCGGATCCAGCCCTAGCTGACGGGGGGGGGACAGTTGAAAAGGGGCGCCAACATCATGAAGGGGCCGCCATTACTCTTGATTTACCGCAAATCTACAATTTCGGTAGAGGACCAACTTCGCCATGCATAGTTGGCATCTAGCATAACTGTTCGAAAGTGTTTCTGGGGATTTTTTTTTTAACTTTTCTGGCAGTTTTACTTAAATTTGAAGCAGGGGGGAGCACATTTTATTGTATTGAGGAGGCGCCTAGACTGGTCCATAGGGGGGGCAGTGACCTAGTTATGTCCCCCCCCCCGATCCGCCTATGCCTGAGGGTGACTAGTACCAAACGCTTCTGAGAGGGTGCATTGAGGACGCAGATTGCCAAGCTAAACCAAAAAATGTGCCGACAACATGACATACGATCACCGTTTGGAAACAAAGTCGGGCTGCGTATAATAAAGCGGACGTGACCTCGGCTTCATCTGGTTAAATTGAAAGTAAGATGAAGCAAACGGCCGAGCCAAGGGGGCAGGGAGAAGCTCCTCGGAAAAATTTTCGCTCAAGAAGATAGAAAACATTGCCATTGTTTATGCATTAAGTATTCGTCTCGCCCAATGAAAAATATTTCTCCCCTGAAAAGCATTTCGTTCCCTTCTGTATCCTTGTCTGGCTACGGGGACCTGATTGCGGTTATAGGCTCAAACAGTTGGAATTCTTGGAGTTCACCAACTTGAAATTTTATGCTGCCTCTCTTCACCAAGCCTCTGATACAGCCCTATGTGCAAACCACCATCATCAATAATGTCCCCCAACACACACACATGCTCACTGCGTAGTCAAATCGACGGGCCAATTAGTCTGACATGAGTAATCAGTTGTGGTGAGGGGGAGTAGGCCAGGTCAGTGAAAATGAACTTACGAAAAATTGTGGAGACGATATGCCCTTTGGTAGCAACATATGTAGGCCTTTCATTATTTGAACTGTGGTTTTGTAATGATGATATTTCAGAGTAAAGAACAGGGCCTGTAACCAACCGAGTCCGGACTCGATTCCGCACTGCCGAATGGGAGGTCACGGAATCGGAACTGAAGCCGGAATGAGCTCAGCTGAACTCGTTACATTACCACCATGGCGTCAAAATGTCAAATGGCTGAGATGGCCGGGTGGGTACTCGGGTTGGCCCGAATTGGAAAACCTGGAATCGGAATTTGGCTCGGAAATCGGAGGTTACTGGGAGCGGACATTGGGCCCGGCAGGTGGCCATGGAACAGAATTGGCCCGGAAGTGAGTTCTGTGCGAATCCGCGTTAAGCCATGGTAAAAAGAATATGCGTATCAAGCTACAAACTAAAACAGCCTGGTAATTGTCACTAAGGCAATATAGGAGGCGTTTTCGGCCAGAAATCCAATATCTTGTTACGCTATTCATTAGCCGACGGATATTGACGCCTCCGCTCAGATAAAGTCACGACAAACCACCCTGTCTCCCAGATAAAAACACTTCACGTCAACTAGATGTGTTTTTTTTTCTTTTTTTTTTTTTTTTTTATTTTTTTTTTTTTATTTTTTGTTTTTTTATCCATTAATCCGAAACGATCTTATCTGTTACATCGGCTTCTGTCATTTCTGGATTTGGCGGCTATTTCAAAATAATGGTCACAATGCGACACTTGTGACATCTGTGAGTGCGCATTAATGTCATGTTACAGATAGATAAAGTGTTCAGGATTATGTTCACTGTTTTAAAATATCCCCAGAGCTCCGGGGCCTACACTCTTTTTATTCCGTTCTGCTCTGCTCTGAACCGGAGCCTACGGATCCCTAGACATGTCAGCACAAATAAGGTCTGGAAAAGTAACCAGTTCCAAAATGAGACCCAAAGGCAAAATAATGGGATTGCTCTGGTGTGGCCGTGAGGTCTTCCCGACTAAAAAAATGGGGCACACCCAGCGAAAACAATTAAGGAAACGCTGTATATACGAATGTTTATTTGAACTTTTACAGGAATATCATCTACACAAGGCAACACATAGTTGAGCACAAACACATAGAGAAACGTTGTTGAGGTGTACGACAGAAACTGCAGGAAGACAAGGGTGACTATCTAAGCGACGATGAATTAATTGCATAAAGGTGAATCTCAAATTCTGACGGTCCCCGGAAATTTAGAGCCAGCCGAGTCCTACGAGTAGGTCGGACTGTACGAGACGAGACGAGGCGACGTCCTTGCCTCCGAGTCGAGTCCTTTAAAAATCGTGACTCGAGGAACGGTCTCGAGTACTTACAGCACTGTTAAAACGTGCCTAGCTAGTTTCTGGTTTGGTATTTATGTGATACCTTTTCAAAGACGAAATAGTTCTTTAAAGTGAACCCATGGGGCATCCAAAAATTAACGGCATGTCATGGTGGGATGAAGGCAAAAAATCAAAGGATGAATTAACACCTGTTTGATGGTCCCCGTTTCTGCACGACATAATTTGATAAATAGTTCAATGTTCATTGATGATGCCAATGAAAAACAGTAATGTTTAGTAAATGGTAAATATTGGAATGGATTTTAATGGGAACGTCCTGGTGTGCGGCCATTATCAACATTTTAAATTTTGTATTTACATCATGTATCAGTGTGCCACAGACCTTTAAGAATAACTAATAACCTTTGGGTGCTCTACCGTATTGTAAAGATGTAGACTAGATATACCCGAAAGAGGTCCTCAAAATATTTCACAAGCATCAATTAAAGGACAACTCAAGTTAATTAATTATAGAGTATTAATACCATTCTTTTAGGGTCTTCAGGCAAGTCCTCCACTTAACATTACATTATGTAGCCTCTGAGAGATGAAGGAAAATGGCGATATTAGGTTCATGACAAAGTTGACGTTGACTAATCTAAGAACATTTCCGTAAAGGATCTTGCTTATGGTTTGAGAAAGGACATGTCCTCTCAATATTTGTTACGTGGTTTTTTTTCACTTACAACCAATCGGCGCACATCAGAATTAAAATGTCTCCCATTGATGTATGATACTAACCTGATTTTCATGCGGTATGAGTAGCCTTGTTAAAGTTCTTAAATAGTAGCACGGTTATCCCTTATATGAAAACTGCAATTTGAAACTTATTAGTTGTTAAATTCGTTATAATGATGATTTGATTTTGAGCGAAGATAGCATACAAATTTTGGGGTGGTAGTAGGCGTACAGCCACTTATAGCAGTTAACTGTAGGTCAAGGACCATGCACAAGTGAACAGCTGCAAGAATCTCACAGGAAATCCTGAAGGCTCTTGATTATGCCCCCCCCCCCAAAAAAAAAATGCGTGCAACAACGGCATTGCACCACAAATCTCCTTAAAGGGTAACTAATGGCTCAGCTGTGCTTTACGGTGATGGCTAGTATGATCTACCCACCAATAAATATGACGAGTCGGGGCAGATAACCCAAAGGGAAAAATTACTGAATTTCCGTAAAGAGGGAATCCGAAAAGTGAAAACCGAATCACCAGACTGTGACTATAAGTGTCACTTAGGACTCCTCGCTCGAATGTTCACATAATGTTCGACATGATGTAAAAAATTATGGCATTTTAATACATAGGCTGTTAGGGAGAAGCTGCTCTCAATTAGGAGAGGGGGCCTTACCGTTTACCGCCGTCCTGGGGGAGTGGTCAAGGGAAGGGGGGCATCCACCTCCACCTTTGGAAATTGTTTCAATACTGAGGGTCCTTAGAAATGCAATTTTGGTGTTAATTTTGGGCAAATTGAGCCAAAATACTGCAAAATTTTTGACCGTTTTACAGAGGGAATAAACAGGGGTTTGGGCCCTATAACTGAGGGGGAGACAAAGCATACTTCCGCTCCCTCCACATTTTGACTAGGGGCTGTAGCGCCCCCCCCCCCACTCGATTCTACACTATGTTTAATACCCGATGTGCGCCTTCGCTGGTAAAACAGCAGAGGAAACCTCTGAATGAGACTTCCAAAAGAACACTATAGAGAAAATGGGATTTGAATGTTTGACAATTAAGATTGCAAAATTGTGTTCAGATGACTTGTTTAGGGCACAATCATCGAATGTTGATGAATCGTCTAGACATTTCACGCTTGAGTGATTTTTGCTGGGCCATAAACAGCATTGAAGTCAAAACGGCTTCTTTGGGCTGTTGCGGCCCAATTAACCATTAGAGGTCCCCTAGCTTCAGGCTTTTGGTCCCATGAGTGGTTACATGGAGATGGGCCTCCTTTGATTGAGGGGGCTGCCGTAGGTGTGACAGTCACTACATCGTGAACTAGTTGCGCTAGACAATGCATAGCAACGAAAAGCCAATGCTAGGCTAGGTACAGTCCTACATACACACCGTTTGCACAGTTAATATAGCTATGTACACAACTAACAGCCGGGGACGCTTTGGTGTGTGTGGAAACAAGGATGCATTTTCATGTGTGGCGTTTCAACGACCAGCATCCCGCTTTGATGGCTGGAGCAGAAGGGGCTAATTTATTTGGTTATAACTGTATTTCTTAGGGATTATTGTACTGCCTATCATATTCAGCATGTGTCGGTGTGTCTGGAGGCAAACCATCTGCCTGTGGAGTATCCCTCACTATTTGACACTGACTGACATATCTCTTCATTTCTTGTTTCAGTAATGGAGCTACCTGTTGGCTGCCTTCTGCAAGTTATCCGCCGTAGGACATGGCCAAATTTAGACAACTCAGTAGGCCTAACTTTGTGCCTGTGTTGAGAGAAGGAGGTAGCGCTATTGTACAGGGCCAGCTGCAAAGCAACAGTCAGTTCGCGAGGACTTTCTCCGGCGCTTCTTTTGAGGTTATTTCTTAAACTACGGCTTTTCTACCTATTCTACAGCCTGTCAAAGTTCACAGCTTATTTCGAGCGACCCTCATATGAAAGCTGAGAAGTTTGCCAATCAGGGCACTACAAAATTATGATCACATGACCGTTTAGCATTTTGAGCTAAAAGGAGTTAAAGTTTTGTAGGGTACCCACCCTAATTCCTTCAACATAACAGAGAAAACGTCAATGCTGATATGATTAAAAACACAGTATAAATCACCTTCCAGTTCACCCCAAATTTTCAACATCTACACTTTTTTGTGTTTCTTTGAGATTCATGGAGTTTATACCCAATGGATAGGTTATCATGACAAAATTGGTCAAACAGGAGTTAATAGCATTACTTTTTGGGGTGGACATTTGACGATCAAGGAACCTTACTCCAATGGGATCGTGAGGCCTTAAATAGATGCGAGTGGGAAGTTGCCACCAAATTTTGCCTGAGTGTTCCTGTGTGATGCTACAATTATTCACTGCTGTCTTGTTTTCATTTGTCATATTATAGAATATGGAATATGTATAATGCTATTATTAATTTTTGTGCACTATTTCACACCACACATTTTACAGTGGTGAAAAATGATGTACATGAGAAAGGCCTTCTTACGCATGCTTCGCTCCAATGGGCCAAGGTGATTTCATTCAGCTCAGAAACACACTGAAGCTGCCAAAACTATTCTGTGTTAAGATCCCTGGGATTTTCTCTGCTGAAACAGCGCAAGGGAAAATATGCAAATTAGGGGGAGTCATACAAAACTGAAAAACTGCAAAGGACACACAAAAGAGGTTCTGAAATTATATCCAAATTTTCCACAGAATGCAGGGTTGAAATGGAAGAGGGTGTAATTAGGCATACAGGACATACTTTCCAATGTAGTCTGAGCCTTTCTGTCAAATGAGAGGGTCAAATTTTAACACTTTTCAAAATTGAGGGCGCTTTTATCTTCCTACTTAAAAAGCCTAATTCAATTGAAAAATTATACGACAAGCCGGCAATGGTGTTTTAAGAAGCTTGAATACAGAATTTCTTGTGGAATTAAACCTGCTTTTCATTTTTTTTAAAGATCAGGACTTTAATGATAATGTATTCTGGGTCTATAGACAGGGAGGAATCAGGACAATTGACAAACTATAGCAGAAGAAAGAATGAAAAAGCAGAGAGTTAAATGCTTTCAAGGCCCCAAAACAAGGTAGCCTGCAAACCTCCAACTACAAATCCAGTGAATGTTATAGGATGCTTCTGACAAAACTATGTGAATTCTACCCTGTAAATAGGTAAAAGAGAGTTACCTCACTCGAGTATAAATTGGATTGTAATTCTTTCACCAGTTGAGGGTGTCGAAAAATGTATTTCCTGAAAATGTATGCTACTTGGCTCTTGCTAAGTGCAGCAAAAAGGTAATTTGGAGGAATTTGAGGAAAAATGTTCAAAGAAAGAACACACTCTAATCTTTTTGCAATGTTGAAGGTTTACAGGTTAGCGCACTAAAATGCAATTCCCAAGTGCTATTCAATAAGCTGTCCTTGCCCAAAAAGAAAGCACCAGAATGTAGTGGTCTTTTAAGCTTTAGGCCAACTGTGGAATGGTCAGGGGGGGGGGGTGGAATTGGAGATTGGATGACCTATGTCTTCACTGTAAGAATAGTAGAAAAGCCTTATTAAAGAAATACCTCAAAAGAAGCCCGGGAGCGAAGTCCTCGCGCAACTGAAATGGTGCTTTGCAGCTGCGCCCTGTAACAATAAGGCCTACTCCTTCTCAAGCACAGGCACAAAAGATTGGCCTACTGAGTTTGTCTAAATTTTGGCCAGTCCCTACGGCGGATAACTGCAGAGGCAGCCAAACAGAGGTAGCTCCAGTACTGAAACAAGAAGAAATGAAAGAGATATGTCAGTCAAGTGTAAAATAGTGAGGGATCCTCCACAGGCAGAGGGTTGCCTCCAGAACACCGACACTGACTTGAATATGATAGGCAGAGTACAATAATCCTAAGAAATACAGGTTATAACCAGAAGAAATTAGCCCTTCTGGCTCCAGCCAGTCAAAGCAGGGTGCTGTCGTGAAAAGCCACACATGAAAATGCATCCTTGGTTTCCAACAACAAACAAGCTTCCACGGCGGTTAGTTGTGTACATAGGCTATAATTAACTGTGCAAACGTGTTTGTGTGTAAGTAAGACTGTACTCGCAAAGCATGCTTTTCGTTGACTATGCATGTCTAGCGCAAATCGATTCAATGTCGGGACTGTCACACCTACGGCAGACCCAATCAAACGGAATGGCAATCTCATGGAATCCACTCATGGACAAAAGCCGAAGCTAGGTGAACCTCATAATTGGTTAATGGCAGAAACAGCCAAAAGAGCCGTTTTGACCTCAAATGCTGTTTATGGCGAAAAAACACTCAAGCGTGAAAATGTGTCTTAGACGTTTCATCCAAAAGTGCGCGAGTGTGCTAAACAAGTCATCTGAACACAATTTTGGCAATCTTAATGTCAAAACTTCAAAATCCCATTTTCTTCGATAGGCTTCACAACCCCATTAATTCTACCATTGACTTACACACTTAAATTAAGCTCTGTTTTCGAGGCCCCTGCAGCCTTGTCAAAGTTCAAGCTATTTCGAGCTACCCCTCATATAAAGCTGAGAGAAGATTTGCCAATATGGCATACAAAATTATATTACCATGACCGTTTAGATTTTGAGCTAAAAGGACGTAAAAGTTTTCGGTAGGGTACACCACCCCTAATTCTCTTCACCCATAACAGAAAACGTCACTGTTTGATATGAATTAAAAAACAGTCTAAATCACCTTCAGTTCACCCCAAATTTTCAACAGCTACACTTTGTTTTGTGTTTTCTTTGAGATTCATGGAGTTTCAACTGTACTCCATAATGGATAGGTTTATCATGACAAAATTTGTCTAACCGGAGTTAATAGCAATACTTTTTTTGAGGGTGGACATTTGACGCTCAAGGACGTTACTCTAATGGGATCGTGAGGCCTAAGAAAACTGATGTAAGGATGAGAGGATTAGCATGTATACATGCTCCCATTTTAGTAGTTCTTTGCATGTAATAGCCGACTTTACAGCAAGTTCATCGTTCAATGGACTCACCCGCCGTTAGTTATGTCATTTTTAGCATGTTTACCATCATTTTAGAAAAAGTAGTTCCTCTTATTCCGTGCTGTCATCTTGATCAAGACCGGATTACGAATCGTCCAAAGTGTCAAATTAGCTTTCACGTCCAACAGATGAGCAGATGGGTGTTAACAAAGAGTTCTCAAGTCAAAAGTGAGGGCGCACTCGCAGATTTTACCAATAAAAGTTGTGCTAGGTACCTTAGTCTATGAAATGGTATTTCTATAATCAACATTATGGAAGTACCATAGTACGAAAGGTGGGGTACATTTTATTCACTGGTTTACGGATGTTTGAACTATCAGTTCGTATTCTTTTTTTTTTTTTTCTTTTGCACCCAATGCGGGTTAGTCAGCAAGGTTAAACGTACGTCTCAGAGATTACGCTTAAACGTACGTGAAAAACGTTTGAAAGACAAAATAAAAATCGGAAAGTGAGAACCGTTCCCTACCTTGGAGAACTCATTGGCAATGTGCTTCTGTTCTACGATACCTGCCAAACTCAGAGCGAAAATCAGAACGCCTGTGGAAAATGTGGAAAACAAAACCAGTAGGCATGCTATTTGGTTTCGATATCCAAGAGTCCAGGGCCACCAAACAGGGGTCCGGGGCTAGAGTCGGAATCGAGCGCCTTATCGTTTTAGCCAACCGACGACAATGCTAGCTTTCTAGCATTACAATTAATAGTTATACTCTCATGTAAAGTTGTATGACATACATGAAAAGTGCCGGTGCGGGAAGGGGGAGGAGAGCTAGAACGGACAACCCTTTCAACGGTATTTTAAAGTAATAGTACCGTAATTTATATGGCACTAAACACGTCCAAATGATGTTATTTCGATATGCTTGTATGTCATATATTATTTTTCTGTAGTAGCCTAATGTTTATAGAATGGCCTGCAATGTAAATGTTTCATACTTTGCCCTATAAATGACATAACAAGAAGACAGGGGTGGGGCGGGGTTCTCAGGGGTAGCACAGGGATCGAGCCGTCGGTTGTCTTCTCGGTCGCATGATTTTCCAGGTTCTTCAGTTCGGCAAACACATATTCAGGATACTATGTACACGATTTAATTGATGTTTGGGTGGGTGGGGCCATTGGACGTCCCGGGTTGAAAGTTCTTTACTTCACTCTACCAAAGTTTGCTTCACTCGTCATTTGTCAAACTTGAAGTCACTGCTCCCTCTTCATTGAAAGATCCTGCACTCGCGGATGTATAAGGCTGTTTTTAACAAACCCGAATTACTTCCTTTATTATCAACTGTAGCAAATAAAATTTGATCTGTTTCGAGGCCTCTGGATCCTTGTAGAAGTTTTCAACGGGCACACTGTTTCCCAGCCGTTACTGTACCAAAGTTTCCGAGTCCGACTGTCCATACATAGTGTTTCCAAATGTGTGTAAAGTAATGACCATTGGAAGTTTTGGCATCGAGAGGAGCGTCTATAATTATTGGGTAATGGCTCACAGTTTAACACTACTGATCAAATGTATTTTTTCATAGCGGAAGGATGTAAGGGAAAACGTTGCCTAAAGTTCCTTCATTTTCCACTTATTTTGCCTTGGCCAACGATCGAGTACTTGAATTCATTTGCTTCAACATCCAAGACACAGGTTGAGCTGATACTCTCAACAACATGGTATACACTGCACCTAACAAAAAAAAAAATGTAAGGGACTAAATTTGTCAGTTAATATTTTGCGCGGAGGAAATTTCTTCAATTAATCATGCTTTGACTTACGAATTTTGATCCGTTTTGTGGCCTCTGGATCATTGCAGAAGTTTTCAACAGGTACCGATTTAGCTACCCATCATACGAAAGCTAACGGGTAGGCCTTTCACAATGATTTCAAATTTGTGCACCATGATCGTTGACATTTTGAGCTGGGAGAGCTTGTGGTTCCCGCTTCTTTACTTCATTCGAAATGCCATTTTGCATCGCCGAAGGATATAATTATTGCCAAAAAAGTGCCTGAAATACCTTACATTTTCTTTGTTTTTGCAAGATGAGTACTTCAATTACCTTCCTACCAGATACACATCACAGATTGACCACATCACCTTAGCAACATGGTCTAAACTGTCCCCCAAAAGGTTTTCCAGGGTGTTAAATTCGTAGTGTAGCCTAATATATTCGGCGGGGATTCCCCTTCAACAGTGCTCTGATCGAGAAAACGCGGAGAGAACTTGAAGATTTGGTCAAGTTTAAGAGAACCGCTGTCTCCTTTGTCAAATCAGTGCACCATCAAACAAGGACAATGGTCACCCATTGCTATCAGTGTTTACACCTACCCCCTAAGCGCTTTTAATCCATAGTTGCAATAGAAAAACGTATTTTGAGGTCGATAACTTATGAATATTCACTCCAAAGTGGCTTTCCAGGAAAACCAACAGTTGTTTTTTGAAGATATGCAAATTTGGTATCGATAATGACAGTGCACTCGGCGACTTCGTCGCCGAGTGCTCTGTCATTATAGATAGCGTTTTGCAAAATTGGGGGGGGGGGTGTTATACGTCTTGATAATATAAGCAAGGTACAACAGGGTGTGATGATCTGATTTGGAAATTTACGGTAAGACATAAGTTAACGTACGAAGAATAATTAAAACAAAAATGTGGGAACACAGAAAAGTCGACAAAAGCAAGACAAAGAGGAATTAGTTACGAAAGAGAAAACAACTGGAAAAAAATCGACCGTTCCAAAATTTTCCAACTGCAAAATAAAAATATGGCACATTGCCAAGTCTTTGAGAGGACTCGAACTCAGTGTCGAGTCTAGAGTCGGAATCGAGCGCCTTTTTTTTTTTTTCTCTCTCTTTTATTTGGGAGGCAAGCCCACTGGCTTACCCATTGGAACTTAATTTACAGTATTTACAGTATATACAATGATTGTTATATATATAATATACACAGTGTTTTAACAAAGTTGTACAAGAAATGCGAAAATAATGACATTCATTCGATAGCGGATTGCCATCAGGTTGATTGAGCATGAACTCAAGTGCGTCATGACGGGCTTCTAATCAAGATGCAGTTACACAGAAGTATTTAGAACAGACATTAGCATGCAAATGGAATGACAAACTAAATGAGGCTCAACACCGGTAAGATTAAAATAATAGCAACCGTACTGTGAGTTAAGATAATGCAATTAGCCCGTATCAAAGATAAAGCGGTAGTTGAAATCAGACTGAGAATCAAATTCGATCAGTTTCGATTTTTCGAAAATACACCAAAACTTAGATAATTTCTCTCTAAATTTGAAATGGTGATATAGGTATTTAATCTTCTTCTTTAATGAATTGTAGAAAAGCTGATCAATGCTGAAAACAGGATTATTGTCTAAAGCAGACAATCGCGCCCTGTTTATTACAATCTTATAAGTCGTAAATACGAAATCTAACAAAAGGCGATTGATGTTAGAAAAGTTCAAATCTGCGCCAAAAAGAGTTATTATGACCCATACGTTCAGGTCATCATTATCAAAAACTATTCTTAGTTTTGAGACGAGCCTGCTCCACAGAGTGTTAACCAGCGGACAGGCGATAAAGAGATGAAACAAGTTTTCATTATCGATGCCGCACAGAGTACATAGAGGGGAATCAATCATGCAACAATTATAAAGCTTTTCATTGGTGAAAAATATATTGTGTAAAGTTTTGAAATTAATATCTGCTTCAGAGTTGGTACAAAGCCCCTTGTAGACATTTTGCCATCTCTTAGAAAAACTGAGGTCACTGAATTTATTAGCCCAATAAATTTCACCCTTAGGTTGATTCGTATTGAAAGCACGAAGAAGATGGGTGGCTCCCTTAGTAGTTAGGCTTGAGACGTCGCAGGGCACCTCATTGACAGTAATGCAAATAGTAGGAATATCGTCATTGTGATCATTAACAACCCTATCCGAGGAAAAAATAGAGTTAAGCCAACCGTTTGGTAAGCAGTCTAAAATTGTCTGCAGAGTTGTCGAAACACTGTGAATGTCAGAGACAGTTCTGGGATTGGCAAGTTGAATGCACTCCAGAATACTTTCCGCGGGAAGACTGCTGGGCAGAATTTCGTACATGATGTCACTCAAGTAGACTATCCCACCATCAATGAAGGCCTGGTTAAATAGTACATTACCATACCTGTCTTTAATGAAGGAGTTATGGAAAATGGGTTGAGACAGAATTTCAGACCTGTCCCTAGGAGGGCAGACCCTGTCGTACACAATCTTTCGCCAAGCTAGAAGCATTTCTTTGTAGTAAGGACTAACATGTCTCAGGGAGCCGACTTGGGGAATAGTTCGAAAAATATTCATACCTAGACGCATATTTTCATAATGGTTCAGAAAATACAACATAAGCCTCCTCAATTTACAACTAATCTCGTTCCGGAGAAGTAGGGAAATGAATTTTATCCTTAGCGCTTCTTTCTTGAGCTGTAAGTCGCATAGATTTAAACCCCCTCTTTCGAAAGGTAAAATTAAAGTATCGTAACTAATGAGAGGTCTCTTACCATTCCAAATAAAATCAGTAATACTATTACGAACTCTATCGATGACCCAATTTGGAACATGTAAAATAGAAGTTAAATAAACCAGACGAGAGACTGCCAAGGAGTTTATAACCAGAGCTTTACCCTTAAAAGATAATTTACGACCTTTCCATTTAGAAAGGATAGAACAGCAGGTTTCAGTTTTCTTACACCAATTTTCTCTTTCCACATCACGGGAATTATTACCGATGTACACACCAAGGATTTGGATAAAATCATTCCTGACGGGGAAATTAAAGGCAGGGGAAGGAATAGCGTTATTACCAATTGTAAGTAATTCCGTCTTTTCCATATTGCATTTAGAACCGGAGCCATTTTCATAGAGCTCTATAATACGGAAAATGTTAGATACACATCCAAGATCTGAGGTAATGAAAGTTGTATCGTCCGCATGTTGAAACATTTTAGCTTCGTGGTCAAGAAACGTGATGCCAGAAATCTCTTTACATTTATAGACCGCTTCGTGGAAAGGTTCCGCTGTCAATACATAAAGAATTGCCGAAAGGGGACAACCTTGTCTCACTCCCCTTTCTATGGGGAACTTTTCAGAAATATTACCATTGTGTTTGACACATCCATAAATCTTATTGTACAAGATACTGACCCATTTACGGAAATTTGCACCAAATCCCATTTTGAGTAGGACATCAGACAGATAAGCGTGTTCAACTCTATCAAAAGCTTTAAGCTGGTCTATCTTGAGAATATAGCCAGAAATGTTATTGGCATGCATATAGTCAGTGATATTTTTAATTAGCAGAACATTGTGGGCAATGTCCCTGCCAGGAACACAGCAGCTTTGGTCCTCAGAAACAAGGGAAGATATTACACTGGATACTCTACTGGCAAGCACTTTGGCAATAATCTTATAATCTATGTTTAATAGGCTGATTGGTCTCCAGTTAGTCAGTCTTCTTAAATCCCCTTTCTTGGGGATAAGGGTTAAAACCCCTTCTCTCATTGACTCACTTAGCACACCAGCATCAAATATACTTAGAACAAGCTTATCAAAGATGGCACTCATTTCAGGCCAAAATGTCTTGTAAAATTCAACAGAGATACCATCAAGCCCGGGACTTTTATTGTTTTCCATGTCTTTGATTGCAAGATAAAGTTCATCCGTTGTGATTGGTTTATCGCAAAACGATTTTTCAGTGCAGCTAAGCTTTCTCGTGATGAGATTAGTGAGTAAAGTAATATTTTTAGAAAACACTCCCTCACTTTTGTAGAGGCATTTGTAAAAACTGGCTTGCTCTTTCAAAATTTTCTCCTGATCAGCTATTAGCTCACCGTTAGCAGTAAGGACTTGACGCATAACTTTCTTTTTTTGCCTTGATTTTTCCAAGTTTAAAAAAAATTTCGTGGATTTTTCACCTTCCTCTATCCATTTAACTTTCGATCTGATAAGTGCACCTTCGATTTCGTCAGCAATAAGGTCGTTCAATTCATCTTCGAGAAGGGTAAGTCGTGTTATGTCATAATCGGGGTATTTGCTAGCTTTATAGTTTTCGTAGTTAATTGCTTTCCGTAACCTCTTTTTTAAGGTTCTCGAAATCCGTTGCTTTTCTGATCCGTATTTAATTGCAGTAGTCTTTACAACACGTTTAAAGCGGTCGTACCAGCTTAAAAAATTGTTCTCATAATCTTCTTCAGTCGTGAGAGTTTTTATCACATTACGGATCATCGCACAAAACATTTCGTCCTTAAGCAGGGAGTTGTTTAGAATCCAGGTTCCCTTGCCTCTAGGAATAACGGATAAATTTAGCAAGATAGCAACAACGTTGTGATCAGACTTAGGGTATGGATTGATAGAACTCCTTGATACGCTTAACATTAGGGATTTTGATATTAACAATCTATCAATCCTTGACGCTGTACGACCGGTCACGGCATTTCTTATACGGGTGTATTCAATTTTGCAAGGGTTTTGTTCTCTCCATATGTCCAAAAGATTAAAGTCGTTCATTAGCTTTGCAAGAACTCTTCTTGAACAGTCCGGTCGTGGAACACCAGGGTATCTGTCCAGTTTGGAATTAATGACTGTGTTAAAATCACCGGCCACAATACAAGGCGAGGTCACGCTTGAGAGGATATTGTAAAGATCACTAAACAGTATTTTCCTTTCACTCGGGATGTTTGGAGCATATACATTAAACATAGTGACAATTTGATCGTCTATAGCACAATCAATCTGTAACAAACGACCATGTATATGATTGGTACTTTTCAAAATTTCAATGTCACTGTCCCTTCTGATAAGGACGCTGACTCCCTTCCTCCTGTCGATGTTATAAAAGGAGGAGATAACTTTACCTTGCCATTCTACAGTGGCTTTTTCGTGCAGGGGTTGATCCCAAAAAGTTTCTTGCAAGAAAATAACGTCATATTTTTGGTTAGCACAGAAAGAAAATAACGCTTCTCTTCTTTCCTTTGACAATAGACCATTACAGTTTAAACTGGCTATTGAGACCATGTTAATAAGTATTAGCAGAAGAACTCCCGTCATTAGCTTGCTTGTTAGGGGTAAAGTTTCTTGCCATCAACAGATTCGGTGTAATATGTTTCTTTGGTCGGAAGAGCTGCTTACTGGATTGTGACGCCTCGCTTTGTGAGCTCTGTGAGCTCTCTTTGTCCTCCTCAGATTCATCGCAGGACAAACTTCGTTTGGTAGGATGATCTTCACTTGTGTCTTTTGAATTTGAAAGACTGGTGGTGGAAGAATCCGGTGGCTTAGAGGGGTTTTCGTCCTTATTCTTGGGTGGGCTACTTAACGTTTCCTTCACAACAGTATTTGACAATCCAACTGAATGAGCGCATTCCACGATACTTGTAACAGGTGATTCACTATGGCCAGTATTCATTTCAGTATTAACATCGGGCCTAGCATTATCTGTGTCCATCTCCACAACTAAATTACGTTGTCTGTCATTTTCAGGACAGGCGAAGCTTTTATGACCGCGTTTCTTACAAGCATAACACAGGACTGTAGGGCAACGGGATTCTGAATGACCTTGGTTATTGCACTCCCTGCATTTGTAGGATGGGCAGTTCTTCATAATATGGTCATCAGCAAGGCAGAGATTGCATACTAACACCTGCCCATTGTGTTTAAGTCTTAGATGTACACCATTTATGATAATTGCATACGGCAAGCTTTTCTTGTCGTTAGGTAGCTCCAAACGTACAAATCTAGTTCCATTTTCAATGGTTGGGAACTCCGGAAACGTTTTATGAGTCCAAGCAGATTTCATAATGCATCCATATTCCCTTAGTTTAATATTAAGTTCATCGTCAGTGACATAGGATGGTACTCCAAAAAGGCTTACCGTTATAATGTTTTTTGTAACACCTTGTACCGCAAATGGACGCCCAGCTATTTGGAGGCCAGTCTCCATCAAAAGGTCTGCATCCTGTCTATCTTTCAAAGTGATAACCCATTGTCCTCCAACTTTTACGCAACCGACAATACCGTCAACATCAATGTCCTCAACAACAGCTTCCAACAGTTCCTTAGATGTAAAACCATCATCAAACACTCTTACACTTTTCTCCTTCATTGAGATACTGTTAGTCCCACTGCCACCGGGTTTCTCGGAACCCATGCTCGTACAGGGTATATAACAGCGTCAAGCGACGCTAATGGCAAGTAAAAGTATCCTCAGAAAGTTACCAAAAAAGCAAGCGTTCCGTCAGAAAAAAGGACGAAAAGACTATCAACTAACGGATAACACGATCCAAAATCGGATAACCGAGATACTTCGGAAGTAAACTAGAAGAAAACGGAGTAAATTAGAACACGGAGTCGAGCGCCATACCAACTAAGCCACAACAATGCTGATAATCCAGAGCACTGAATCGAGCGCCTTATCGTTTTAGCCAACGACAATGCTAGCTTTCTAGCATTACAATTAATAGTTATACTCTCATGTAAAGCTGTATGACATACATGAAAAGTGCCGGTGCGGGAAGGGGGAGGAGAGCTAGAACGGACAACCCTTTCAACGGTATTTTAAAGTAATAGTACCGTAATTTATATGGCACTAAACACGTCCAAATGATGTTATTTCGATATGCTTGTATGTCATATATTATTTTTCTGTAGTAGCCTAATGTTTATAGAATGGCCTGCAATGTAAATGTTTCATACTTTGCCCTATAAATGACATAACAAGAAGACATGGGTGGGGCGGGGTTCTCAGGGGTAGCACAGGGATCGAGCCGTCGGTTGTCTTCTCGGTCGCATGATTTTCCAGGTTCTTCAGTTCGGCAAACACATATTCAGGATACTATGTACACGATTTAATTGATGTTTGGGTGGGTGGGGCCATTGGACGTCCCGGGTTGAAAGTTCTTTACTTCACTCTACCAAAGTTTGCTTCACTCGTCATTTGTCAAACTTGAAGTCACTGCTCCCTCTTCATTGAAAGATCCTGCACTCGCTGATGTATAAGGCTGTTTTTAACAAACCCGAATTACTTCCTTTATTATCAACTGTAGCAAATAAAATTTGATCTGTTTCGAGGCCTCTGGATCCTTGTAGAAGTTTTCAACGGGCACACTGTTTCCCAGCCGTTACTGTACCAAAGTTTCCGAGTCCGACTGTCCATACATAGTGTTTCCAAATGTGTGTAAAGTAATGACCATTGGAAGTTTTGGCATCGAGAGGAGCGTCTATAATTATTGGGTAATGGCTCACAGTTTAACACTACTGATCAAATGTATTTTTTCATAGCGGAAGGATGTAAGGGAAAACGTTGCCTAAAGTTCCTTCATTTTCCACTTATTTTGCCTTGGCCAACGATCGAGTACTTGAATTCATTTGCTTCAACATCCAAGACACAGGTTGAGCTGATAATCTCAACAACATGGTATACACTGCACCTAACAAAAAAAAAAAAAAATGTAAGGGACTAAATTTGTCAGTTAATATTTTGCGCGGAGGAAATTTCTTCAATTAATCATGCTTTGACTTACGAATTTTGATCCGTTTTGTGGCCTCTGGATCATTGCAGAAGTTTTCAACAGGTACCGATTTAGCTACCCATCATACGAAAGCTAACGGGTAGGCCTTTCACAATGATTTCAAATTTGTGCACCATGATCGTTGACATTTTGAGCTGGGAGAGCTTGTGGTTCCCGCTTCTTTACTTCATTCGAAATGCCATTTTGCATCGCCGAAGGATATAATTATTGCCAAAAAAGTGCCTGAAATACCTTACATTTTCTTTGTTTTTGCAAGATGAGTACTTCAATTACCTTCCTACCAGATACACATCACAGATTGACCACATCACCTTAGCAACATGGTCTAAACTGTCCCCCAAAAGGTTTTCCAGGGTGTTAAATTCGTAGTGTAGCCTAATATATTCGGCGGGGATTCCCCTTCAACAGTGCTCTGATCGAGAAAACGCGGAGAGAACTTGAAGATTTGGTCAAGTTTAAGAGAACCGCTGTCTCCTTTGTCAAATCAGTGCACCATCAAACAAGGACAATGGTCACCCATTGCTATCAGTGTTTACACCTACCCCCTAAGCGCTTTTAATCCATAGTTGCAATAGAAAAACGTATTTTGAGGTCGATAACTTATGAATATTCACTCCAAAGTGGCTTTCCAGGAAAACCAACAGTTGTTTTTTGAAGATATGCAAATTTGGTATCGATAATGACAGTGCACTCGGCGACTTCGTCGCCGAGTGCTCTGTCATTATCGATACCTTTCGTATCAAATGCTATCTACACGTAGTTTGGAATCGGATTCATCTCATAATGGGAAAATATTCATCAAACTATTTCCAATTGTAACCGAAAAAAGCGTTTTGCAAAATTGGGGGGGGGGGGTGTTATACGTCTTGATAATATAAGCAAGGTACAACAGGGTGTGACGATCTGATTTGGAAATTTACGGTAAGACATAAGTTAACGTACGAAGAATAATTAAAACAAAAATGTGGAAACACAGAAAAGTCGACAAAAGCAAGACAAAGAGGAATTAGTTACGAAAGAGAAAACAACTGGAAAAAAATCGACCGTTCCAAAATTTTCCAACTGCAAAAAAAAATATGGCACATTGCCAAGTCTTTGAGAGGACTCGAACTCAGTGTCGAGTCTAGAGTCGGAATCGAGCGCCTTATCGTTTTAGCCAACGACAATGCTAGCTTTCTAGCATTACAATTAATAGTTATACTCTCATGTAAAGCTGTATGACATACATGAAAAGTGCCGGTGCGGGAAGGGGGAGGAGAGCTAGAACGGACAACCCTTTCAACGGTATTTTAAAGTAATAGTACCGTAATTTATATGGCACTAAACACGTCCAAATGATGTTATTTCGATATGCTTGTATGTCATATATTATTTTTCTGTAGTAGCCTAATGTTTATAGAATGGCCTGCAATGTAAATGTTTCATACTTTGCCCTATAAATGACATAACAAGAAGACAGGGGTGGGGCGGGGTTCTCAGGGGTAGCACAGGGATCGAGCCGTCGGTTGTCTTCTCGGTCGCATGATTTTCCAGGTTCTTCAGTTCGGCAAACACATATTCAGGATACTATGTACACGATTTAATTGATGTTTGGGTGGGTGGGGCCATTGGACGTCCCGGGTTGAAAGTTCTTTACTTCACTCTACCAAAGTTTGCTTCACTCGTCATTTGTCAAACTTGAAGTCACTGCTCCCTCTTCATTGAAAGATCCTGCACTCGCGGATGTATAAGGCTGTTTTTAACAAACCCGAATTACTTCCTTTATTATCAACTGTAGCAAATAAAATTTGATCTGTTTCGAGGCCTCTGGATCCTTGTAGAAGTTTTCAACGGGCACACTGTTTCCCAGCCGTTACTGTACCAAAGTTTCCGAGTCCGACTGTCCATACATAGTGTTTCCAAATGTGTGTAAAGTAATGACCATTGGAAGTTTTGGCATCGAGAGGAGCGTCTATAATTATTGGGTAATGGCTCACAGTTTAACACTACTGATCAAATGTATTTTTTCATAGCGGAAGGATGTAAGGGAAAACGTTGCCTAAAGTTCCTTCATTTTCCACTTATTTTGCCTTGGCCAACGATCGAGTACTTGAATTCATTTGCTTCAACATCCAAGACACAGGTTGAGCTGATACTCTCAACAACATCGTATACACTGCACCTAACAAAAAAAAAAAAAATGTAAGGGACTAAATTTGTCAGTTAATATTTTGCGCGGAGGAAATTTCTTCAATTAATCATGCTTTGACTTACGAATTTTGATCCGTTTTGTGGCCTCTGGATCATTGCAGAAGTTTTCAACAGGTACCGATTTAGCTACCCATCATACGAAAGCTAACGGGTAGGCCTTTCACAATGATTTCAAATTTGTGCACCATGATCGTTGACATTTTGAGCTGGGAGAGCTTGTGGTTCCCGCTTCTTTACTTCATTCGAAATGCCATTTTGCATCGCCGAAGGATATAATTATTGCCAAAAAAGTGCCTGAAATACCTTACATTTTCTTTGTTTTTGCAAGATGAGTACTTCAATTACCTTCCTACCAGATACACATCACAGATTGACCACATCACCTTAGCAACATGGTCTAAACTGTCCCCCAAAAGGTTTTCCAGGGTGTTAAATTCGTAGTGTAGCCTAATATATTCGGCGGGGATTCCCCTTCAACAGTGCTCTGATCGAGAAAACGCGGAGAGAACTTGAAGATTTGGTCAAGTTTAAGAGAACCGCTGTCTCCTTTGTCAAATCAGTGCACCATCAAACAAGGACAATGGTCACCCATTGCTATCAGTGTTTACACCTACCCCCTAAGCGCTTTTAATCCATAGTTGCAATAGAAAACGTATTTTGAGGTCGATAACTTATGAATATTCACTCCAAAGTGGCTTTCCAGGAAAACCAACAGTTGTTTTTTGAAGATATGCAAATTTGGTATCGATAATGACAGTGCACTCGGCGACTTCGTCGCCGAGTGCTCTGTCATTATCGATACCTTTCGTATCAAATGCTATCTACACGTAGTTTGGAATCGGATTCATCTCATAATGGGAAAATATTCATCAAACTATTTCCAATTGTAACCGAAAAAAGCGTTTTGCAAAATTGGGGGGGGGGGTGTTATACGTCTTGATAATATAAGCAAGGTACAACAGGGTGTGACGATCTGATTTGGAAATTTACGGTAAGACATAAGTTAACGTACGAAGAATAATTAAAACAAAAATGTGGAAACACAGAAAAGTCGACAAAAGCAAGACAAAGAGGAATTAGTTACGAAAGAGAAAACAACTGGAAAAAAATCGACCGTTCCAAAATTTTCCAACTGCAAAAAAAATATGGCACATTGCCAAGTCTTTGAGAGGACTCGAACTCAGTGTCGAGTCTAGAGTCGGAATCGAGCGCCTTATCGTTTTAGCCAACCGACGACAATGCTAGCTTTCTAGCATTACAATTAATAGTTATACTCTCATGTAAAGCTGTATGACATACATGAAAAGTGCCGGTGCGGGAAGGGGGAGGAGAGCTAGAACGGACAACCCTTTCAACGGTATTTTAAAGTAATAGTACCGTAATTTATATGGCACTAAACACGTCCAAATGATGTTATTTCGATATGCTTGTATGTCATATATTATTTTTCTGTAGTAGCCTAATGTTTATAGAATGGCCTGCAATGTAAATGTTTCATACTTTGCCCTATAAATGACATAACAAGAAGACAGGGGTGGGGCGGGGTTCTCAGGGGTAGCACAGGGATCGAGCCGTCGGTTGTCTTCTCGGTCGCATGATTTTCCAGGTTCTTCAGTTCGGCAAACACATATTCAGGATACTATGTACACGATTTAATTGATGTTTGGGTGGGTGGGGCCATTGGACGTCCCGGGTTGAAAGTTCTTTACTTCACTCTACCAAAGTTTGCTTCACTCGTCATTTGTCAAACTTGAAGTCACTGCTCCCTCTTCATTGAAAGATCCTGCACTCGCGGATGTATAAGGCTGTTTTTAACAAACCCGAATTACTTCCTTTATTATCAACTGTAGCAAATAAAATTTGATCTGTTTCGAGGCCTCTGGATCCTTGTAGAAGTTTTCAACGGGCACACTGTTTCCCAGCCGTTACTGTACCAAAGTTTCCGAGTCCGACTGTCCATACATAGTGTTTCCAAATGTGTGTAAAGTAATGACCATTGGAAGTTTTGGCATCGAGAGGAGCGTCTATAATTATTGGGTAATGGCTCACAGTTTAACACTACTGATCAAATGTATTTTTTCATAGCGGAAGGATGTAAGGGAAAACGTTGCCTAAAGTTCCTTCATTTTCCACTTATTTTGCCTTGGCCAACGATCGAGTACTTGAATTCATTTGCTTCAACATCCAAGACACAGGTTGAGCTGATACTCTCAACAACATGGTATACACTGCACCTAACAAAAAAAAAAATGTAAGGGACTAAATTTGTCAGTTAATATTTTGCGCGGAGGAAATTTCTTCAATTAATCATGCTTTGACTTACGAATTTTGATCCGTTTTGTGGCCTCTGGATCATTGCAGAAGTTTTCAACAGGTACCGATTTAGCTACCCATCATACGAAAGCTAACGGGTAGGCCTTTCACAATGATTTCAAATTTGTGCACCATGATCGTTGACATTTTGAGCTGGGAGAGCTTGTGGTTCCCGCTTCTTTACTTCATTCGAAATGCCATTTTGCATCGCCGAAGGATATAATTATTGCCAAAAAAGTGCCTAAAATACCTTACATTTTCTTTGTTTTTGCAAGATGAGTACTTCAATTACCTTCCTACCAGATACACATCACAGATTGACCACATCACCTTAGCAACATGGTCTAAACTGTCCCCCAAAAGGTTTTCCAGGGTGTTAAATTCGTAGTGTAGCCTAATATATTCGGCGGGGATTCCCCTTCAACAGTGCTCTGATCGAGAAAACGCGGAGAGAACTTGAAGATTTGGTCAAGTTTAAGAGAACCGCTGTCTCCTTTGTCAAATCAGTGCACCATCAAACAAGGACAATGGTCACCCATTGCTATCAGTGTTTACACCTACCCCCTAAGCGCTTTTAATCCATAGTTGCAATAGAAAAACGTATTTTGAGGTCGATAACTTATGAATATTCACTCCAAAGTGGCTTTCCAGGAAAACCAACAGTTGTTTTTTGAAGATATGCAAATTTGGTATCGATAATGACAGTGCACTCGGCGACTTCGTCGCCGAGTGCTCTGTCATTATCGATACCTTTCGTATCAAATGCTATCTACACGTAGTTTGGAATCGGATTCATCTCATAATGGGAAAATATTCATCAAACTATTTCCAATTGTAACCGAAAAAAGCGTTTTGCAAAATTGGGGGGGGGGGGGGTGTTATACGTCTTGATAATATAAGCAAGGTACAACAGGGTGTGATGATCTGATTTGGAAATTTACGGTAAGACATAAGTTAACGTACGAAGAATAATTAAAACAAAAATGTGGAAACACAGAAAAGTCGACAAAAGCAAGACAAAGAGGAATTAGTTACGAAAGAGAAAACAACTGGAAAAAAATCGACCGTTCCAAAATTTTCCAACTGCAAAAAAAAATATGGCACATTGCCAAGTCTTTGAGAGGACTCGAACTCAGTGTCGAGTCTAGAGTCGGAATCGAGCGCCTTATCGTTTTAGCCAACGACAATGCTAGCTTTCTAGCATTACAATTAATAGTTATACTCTCATCAGGGCCGGATTAGCGTTTGCGTGCATGGGACCCTGGCACTTTCTATTAGCGGGGCCCCCTTTACAAGTTTCACCTCATTTCCCCTCGCCCACACGCTTACACACCAATTAATAACACTCAACAGATTAATTTACTTTTAACCTGATAACCTAATAGTTGCTTTGTACACAATTATACAGTGATAAAATGTTAGTTATTTATACCTATATGCCAGATAGTGTAAAGCATGGCAAAAAGTGATCACATGAAAAACGTAAGCCCGACAACCACAGTAAATCAAAATAAGCGTGGGTCTCAATTCCGACAAAACACTTTTCATAAACATTAACTATTACATTACACCATTTGGATGGAATTCTGACAAGCAAATCATTTATTAGTGGGAAAATTCCATTTTCCCGCACTAGGTCAGGTTCCACGACTGAGCAGGGTAAGGCCGTTTAGTCTCTTCTGCTTCATGCAGGATCGACTTCGGCTTGTTATCCTCTTCAGTGAAGAGAATGATCTTTGCCAGAACGTTGGAGATCATTAGAGAGTACTAAATGGCGGAAAATGCAATGAAACGAAGTGCTCGGAAATAAAGTTTCCAGGTTATTGTCTACAAGAAGCTTGTTATTTGCAATTCCAACGATCTCACACATTTAATCGAACGTCATTCGTCATCTCTAGTAATCACAGCAACGCAATCAGCTCCTCAGTCGTGTTTGGTTGTCGACAGATTTAGCAGCAGAGATTGTAGTTGGCAACAGTTTGCGCTTAAAGCTTTAGTAGCAAATTCAGTGTTAAGATAACTTGAAAAAAATGTACTTAATTCATCTTGGCAGACTGTCTTCAAGATATGTGTGGTAGGCTTTTTGAAGGGGATCTGCATTCTTGATCATTGATCGTTGGTAAGTCCTTAAGGTCTCGCAGAAACCCAAAATTCGTAAAAAAAACTTATACGCGTTTTTCCCGTCGTTTTGCAATCTGCGTCTAAACTTTGACTAAACCCGGAAAGTGCGTGTGCGAAAATTGTCGCAAGGGGCTGCGGCAGTCACGAGCTCAGGCGTGTTCCTGGCTTCCCAAAGCCGACTTGTTTTACGTACGCGTCTAACTTCCCGTGTAATTCTCAATTTCCCCTTTCTCCTTCCCTTTTTGCCTCAAACTCCCAAATCTTGCCGCATCTTAGGATGAATTCTAGAAAAGACTGGTAGACGCAACACAGTATTTAGATCCTGACAGATGATTGCAAAACTTGACTGCTGCCGTGAAATACGATGGAGGAATGGTGCCAAAAACAGTAAGTTAACCCGTTTCTAGACGATTCATATAGTCGGGACTCCACGGGCCCCTTGGCGGCTCTCGGGTTTTTGGGCGACGTCTATGGTGCCCTAGGTGCCATAGTCTTGAAATCGACATACGTCGAAATTAAATTTAATATGTCAGTTTCTCGTTTTTCTGATTGGGCAAAAAAATGTAATGTTAAAAAAACTGTCAGATGTCGAATTAAAAGAATATGTCAGTTTCCGTACTCCATTGCCAAAAACGTCACTGGTCTTTTCAAGAATTTGATTGGGGCAAAATGTCAGATGTGGCTGAAATCGAACATATGTCGAATAAATTGAATATGTCTATTTTGTACTCCCCTTGGGCCAACAAGTCACCTGGTATTTTCCCGAGCTCTGATTGGCAAAGCTTTTCAGATGTGAGCTGAAAACGAAATATGTCGAATTAAATTGACATTTCTATTTTCTCGTACTCGATTTTTGGTAAACAACGTCACCGGTCTTTTTCCAGAGCTTGATTGGAGGGAAA